>VMDO01032852.1:0-18556 GCA_007922755.1 Pedetes capensis
GATTAGCATTTCCTTCCCCCAGTTTTTTTGTGTGTGAGAGGAAAGAAATCCACCAGAGCTGAATAATTAATTTAAAAGCTGAGTTATCCTTGGATAAGATCTGACTAGATCAGGCAAATAGTCTAGAGTTTAAGAACTCTGATTTTAGGTATCAAAGTCTTATTAGAAATAGTAAAACCAGTTTCCAGGTTTGGTCACTTAAGGGAAAAGTAAAGACATCTTGACTTTCTGTTAAGTTACTTGAAGAGTTTCATGCCAGCTTGACCTTATCTAGTTTGAAGTCTTTCAGAAGCTAAGGTATCCAAACTATAGCTAGAGTACTCTGGAAAAACAAATGAACCATGTATTAGAAAGCCTGTCAATTCCTGTTTTATATTGATAATGATATGTTGTATGCACACAGTTGACACATGACCTAGATATAAAAGCATGCATTTGATATATTGCTGGAGTGATTGGGGTGATACAAATCCAGGATTACTGATAATACCTAAGCAATCATTCCACAGATAAAAGAGATGGTAAAAAATCCTTTCAAATGGAAATAATGGTATCAATATGCTACATACACCTTTGAGACAGATATACATTGTAATCCAGAGAGTACTGCAAATATCACTTATTTGATCTTGGCCTGAGCGTTGGATACAGGAGTGGTAATATCCTAGTGAAAACTTTCTTGCCCAAGGTTAATATTTATACTGTGATAGGTACCATAGGGTAGAAATTGTGTTGTCCCCCCTTTTTTCACTGCTAAATATAATAATATATATGTGGAGGTGGTTGATGGTTAAGTTCCCTACATATGTTGTTCTGAAGTGGACATAGTATGCTTTTCCACATGACATGATCTCCTGACTATTCTCCTGGCTCATTCTCTCATTCTGAAACTTCTATCTAGTCCTCAATCAACACAAGTATGATTTTTTTCAGAGCAAATCCCTTGCACTGTTTAGGAACGTTTTATGACCCAGCCCTGCTTACCATGTGACTTCTCACCTAACATTCTTCCATGCACTCCTATAAAGGAGCCATACCAGCTACTATTGTGATCCTTAACAGGGCTAAAGAGCATTTTTATCTTGGTTATTTGCAGGAGCATTTCCCTCTACTTGGAATGTTTTAGCTGATTCATGTGGTTGGCCTTCTGCTCATTCAAATCACAACTACTGTTGTTGTTAGTTGCCATCGAGTTGGTATCCGACTCATATGACCCTCATAGGGTTTTCAGTAGTTGACCGTTTTGGGATTGCCACAGGAGTGGATTGCTAGGCCCTTCTCCCATTTTTGCGGTGCTGGGAATTGAACTTGGGACCTCAGAGACTGCAGAGCAGTACTCTACCAACTGAGCTAAATCCCAGCCCCAAATCACAACTAAATATCTTTAAATAAACATAGGAACAATAATAGCAACTAACACATATAATTTACATTTGTGTACTATCATTCTAAATCTTTTGCACATGTTGTTGTTGTTATTGTTAGGTATGTTGAGACATTTCCGATTCATAGTGACCCTTATAGGGTTTTCAATGGCTGATTGTTTCGGGATTGCCTAGAGAGTGAATTACCATGTCCTTCTCCCATTTTTGTGGTGCTGGGAATTGAACTGGGAACCTCAGAGACTGCAGAGCAGTGCTCTACCAACTGAGCTAAATCCCTGGCACACATTAACTCAATTTAGTATTATCAACAAATTTACAAGTAGATCCCATTGTTTTCAACTACATTTTACAGATAAAATAGGGCAGAGAAGCTAAGAAAACTACCCAGTGTCAGACACTATTAAGCAATAGAGATAAATTCAGCTCCATGCCTAAAATTCCATCACTTTAATCTCGTCTCTCTTCTGCCTCTCAAAAAATTTCCACACACTTACCCTCTATCATAGCACTCCATTTTAATTTTCTTGATAGCACATGTCATTACCTGATAATTTTCATATCCAGATGTTTATGTTTATGTATATATGCATAGAATGAGATTCCTGTACCTTTTCAAGTTAGTGTGTCTTCTTTTCCCAAACAGTAAGTTCTCTGAAAGCACGATGAACTTCTGCTTTGCTTACTGCAGCACATCTGGTGTCTAGAGTAGTGCCTGGCATGTAGGAAGCACCATCAAACATCTGCTGAGCAGTTAATTACTCACCTAGTGCGTGTGTTCCTGTCTGAATATTAGCTTTGCCCTCTAGATGTGGAATTGAATCTGGCCATTCACCTCAGGGGATACCGAGGTCTCATCCATTAGTTCACCTGGAAAGGATCAAGCTTGATGGTTATGCTGACCCAGCTAAGGAGAGATTGATTTACACACGAGAATGACAATTTATTAATTTACTACGAGAAATCTTCCTGTCAGCCAAAGGGAACATTCACTGCCTGTTAGAGAAGTTTCCATGAAAAAGCAAATTAAGATCAGAAGGGTGCTTAGCAAATATAAAATCAAAGTGAAAGGAAATTTGACGTCTTCACATGATATTTTCATCAAGCAGTGGCAGTTCAATGAATCATTCTTCTCAACCAGCAAGCAGTCTTTACCAATGACCAGATTGTCAACTCAACAGGCACTGTCATCCTTTCATAAGGACTGTACAGTCTCACCCTCCAATTTTCTGGGACTCTGTATTCCCCAGAATCTGAAGATTCTTTTGTATGTGTCTTTCTCATATTCTTAGGTCTGAAGAAAACACCTACATCTAGTGCAATTTCCAGGAGACCCCACCTTATCCCTGTATGGCCCTGGCACTAGATCTTTTGTCTGGGATCTCTTATGTTACTCAGTCCCCAAATGACTCAGTTCAGTCTCAAGATGCAGTCAGACGAGTTCATGAGTGGGTTAGGTTGGTCTAATTATTTATGTGGGGTTAGAGTTGTAGAGGGAGACCAATAATTGTACAAATAAGATAGATGAGGCTCTGGGGAGTGGGGCAGTTTCTCTTGGGGAAGGGTATAGGCAAAAAGCAATGATTACCATGTTTGTGGAACATTTAGACATGCCCTCCATGCTCTTAAGTTTTTATTGTCTATTTCCAAATAAAATAGTACCTTTCAATTCATTGCAATATTATGCCTAATACAGCAGGTTCCAAAAAAATATCCACCCCTTTGGATGAAAACTTTCCATTTTGCTGTTTAAAGAATGCATCATATGCTTACATTCATTTGATTAATGCCATCTTTTGAGTAAATGTCATACAACACTTCACTACCATAATTCAGTTCAAAAAGTAATACATAGATAACATCTCTTAAAGTGTGTATAGGTTTTTTGATACCTCCAGTATTTATGACCACACTTACAGTGACAGTACAGCATAGTGAATAAGAAGACATACTGTGAAATAACACAACATAAATTTGACTTCCAAGCCTAATATTTACTACATTAACTTTGTTAAATCTCAGCTTCCTCATGATAACAGTCATTACTTCATAAGCACTGTTATTAAGACTAAATGAAATAATACTCATAAAGTCCTTCACCCAGTGCCTGACACATGTTAAATATATATAAAACATTAGACATTAGTAATAGTTGTTATTTACCCAATGACTGAAGGCTTTGTCTACATCCATGTAGTCCAGATGCTTCTAAATGCACTGAATAGTTTAAAATGTTTCTATCTATTGAAATAAAAATGTTTTAAAGAGGATCTTACAGAATATTTAAATATGGCCAAAATGGAGTCCCCTTGTAAATCTGCCTACCGAGCAATGAGAAACTTTGTTCACACTGTTGGCCAGGTGTATTGCTAGAACACCACCAGGTACCTGGAATACTACTTGTGAAAGTTAATTTAGAATCCTTCATTAAATAAATAAAAATGAAATTTATGTAATCAAATATGATTAAGAAATACTGTCCTTCCCTTTAGGAAGGTCACAGTGCACATTAGCATATTAAAGGTAGTAAATAATCTTTTGTTAAGGAATACAATTCAATTTGCCTTATTTACCAGTCTTCTTAGACAATAAACATTAGCCCTGCCCAATAAGTATTTATCTTTTTAAAAATTTCATGTCTGTTATCTCATGGAAATAACGTTTGAAGGACACATTTTATAAGCATTCCTTTAGGGAAAGATCTTAGGGAAGTTGGTCACATCTTCCTTTCCCCTTTGAAATACACACAGAGGTTTAAAAATCTCTGAATAGATCACTTGACAAGTATAATTATTTCTTATTCTTAAATATTACCCTCAACTGCAAGTCTATCACAATTGTAGCAAGCACAATAATGACCACTCACCTCCACTGTCAGTAAAAAGACTCCCATTGAACAGTCCCCAGAACCTGTGACTATATTACTTTATGTGACAAAGGAACTGTGCAGCTGAAATGAAGTGTAAAGGTTTTGAGAATGGGAGATTGCCATAGATTATCTAGTTGGGACTGATCTAATCACATGGAATTTTATAAATGAAGATCCTTTCCTGGCTGAGATACATGATTGTGAAAGAAGGATCAGAGACATGCCACATGAGGACTTGGCCTTCTTTGTTGGCTTTGAAGCTGACGAAGCGGGTCATGAGCCAAGGAATGTGGCAGTTTTTAGAAGCTGGAAACAGCCCTGTGCTGACAGCCAAGAAGAACATGGAGACCTAGATCTTAAACCACAAGAACTGAATTCTGCCAATAGTTCATATGAGCAGAGAAGCAAATCCTTCCACAGAGCCCACAGGAAGAAACACAGCCTGAGAACACTTCAATGTTAGCCTAATGAAACCTGCATTGAACTTCTAACCTAAAGAGTTGTAACATCATAAATTTGGCTTGTTTTAAGCATCTAATTTTGTTATTGTTAAAGGAAGTGGGTGCAGTTTTCTTCACAAATAACATTTTTGAGCACTTAATGCATACAGGACTCTTTGTGCATAGCACATGCAGGTATCATTCGATGCAGTTCTTAGAACTACCCTGAGGCAGTTGTTATTAATGCCTCTATTTGTGGTGTGGAAACTGAGGTGAAGAGAAATCAGGCAACTAGCACAGGGTCATATAGCTAGTAAATGGCAGAGCTGAAATTGAAATGCAAGCCTTGTGGCTCTAGACTGCAGGCTCTGATTCACAAGAAGCACCAGTTTAGTGAGGATCATGTTCCAGCAAATACGTAACTGTCTAGTCTTTTTCAAATACCATTCATCCATTAAAATTAAATGATAACTCATCCTTATAATTCAAACTCTAAATTTTTTTTCGTGTGGTACTTAGAGATTTAACCCAGAGCCTCTCATATACATTGCAAGTACCCTACCACTGGACTATACCCCCAACACACTTTTTATTTTTTATTTTGAATCACAGTTTCAGTAAGTTACACAACCTGCCTCTGGTCTCATGCTCCTGGTCTTCCTGCCTCCACCTCCCAAGTCTCTGGGATGACAGGCATGTGCCACTATGCTCAACCAAACTCCATATTTTCTATTGGTTTTCAGGTAATGTAAATTTTGGAACCAAGTTGAACATGAATTGTACTGATTGTATTAGCTGAGTTTTATACACAAATCTATGTATCCAAGTAGTTGTAAATCTTGATTTCTATTCTTCATTCATCATTTAAAACCTTTTATCTACCATTGACAATATATCAAATGGCTGAGTGTCCTATTTATATATGTTGTTGTTGTTAGTTGCTGTGGGGTTGGGTCAGACCTGTAGTGACCCTGTACAACAAAACAAAACACTCCCTGACACTGTGCCATGCCTGCCACTATTGTCAGTGCTTCTCTACTATTCATAGGGTTTTCGATGTCTGATTGTTTCAGAATTGTTTTGGGAGTAGGCTGTCAGATCCTTTTCCTATTTTTTACGGTCCTGGGGATCAAACCCAGGGCCTCAGAGCACACAGAGCAAGCACTCTACCAACTGAGCTAAACCCCAGCCATATTTATATAATATATAAGCAACATATAGCATAATATAATAATACTGTTAACTCTTACAACTTACTAATTAAATGTAAGCCTATTATGTGCTCATTATTTTAGTTAAGGAAAGGAGAATTTGAAAGGAATATGTAATACATAGCCATGGCCCTCATAGTATGTGTTTAAGAAGATAAAAACTTTACATCAGAATCAATTTTTATGAAATTATCAACTTGTAGCAATTTTGTCCCTTGACCTTCCCCATCTATCACACCCTACTGCATGCTTCATGGGCTCATTGGGGGCCATAAGTATATTGTTCAGTGAAGTAACCTTGGTTTAATTCCTCAGTCCAGATGTTTTGGACTCATAAATAAAGACAAGATTGGTTTTTCACCTAGGCAAATATTGTATAATGATGATATTTGTTCAAATTAAATCTCCTTCCACTAAAGGTACAAATATTGCAGATTCTTCCTATCTGAAAGAGGCATTGACCTTCTTTTAGTTGTATTTTCTCCAGATTGTGTATTTTAGTATATGTTTATTATTCCAATTTGTATTCCAGAGTGGCAACCATTCCCCCCTTTCTCTATAGTTGCAAGTCTTCTCAGTTTCTAGTTCATTTAACCTTGCTTTCTTGTGATTGAAGGCACAACTGTATTGTATGTTTACAATAAACAATAAAAAAGGCCTGTTGTCTTTTTGAATGGTAGCAACTAGAGTTGCACAAAAACTATACAGTAGAACCTCATTAATGAATTTAGAGTCTGGGAAATAATGATCCAAATGCCATCATTTCAGGGTCATTTTCAGAGTACCATTTCTTGGGGACACTTTCTTGACTGAGGAGTGAAAACAGTGGTATGAGAGAGACAGAATAAGATGGTGTTGATACACACAAGCCTGAACTTGTGTTTATTGTAGTACACAGAATCCATTTTTAAACATGTTTCTTTAGAACTTAAGGTCTCTTCTTTTTAGGTGAATATTAAGATATGTACTTTTTCATTTAACAAACCTATAAAATAAATAAAATATGTTGGATGTGAAAAAAAAATAAATGTCAGCTGTCAAGATCTGTGACCTCATTTTAAACTCCAGAACTCATGAATGGATATGATCCCTTTTAATAGGTCTATTGCTTTTTCTCCTTGGATCTCTAATGTCCTTTCCACAGATGCTTTCTTTCTAAGATGTCCTTATTATTCTTATTTCATTTCAGGATCTCTTATTGGTTTAGTCACACAACCAACTTTAATCTTACAGTACATTGCCCTGTCCAGGGTAGCTGGCTGATCTATAAAACAAAGCCTTGGGCAGAATTTTTTTGGCAGGGTGTCCCTTATTTCTATTTGGTACCTTAAAGTGTTATGATGTAGCTTACCTTTCTCATTTAATTTTTCTCCTGATTGCTAAAGCATTTTCATGGATCACCTTGTGTGGTTGACTAGACACTTGTATTATTTTCTAATAACTTTCCTACCAGATTATAATCCTCCAGGCTATGTATTTTGAAAAGATTCCTAGGAAAGAAGTGGTAATTTAAAGGTTGTTAATATTTCCCACCTCATTTTACATTTAACCAATTGAATGACAACTGAATTTTCTGAGTTGTCCCCATTTATTTGATGTTTTCAATAAAAGCTATGAACATTCATATACAGATTTTATGTAAACATGAGTTTTCATTTCTCTTAGGTAAATACACAGTAATGGGATCACTAGACCATATGGTAAGTACCATACTTAAATTTATAAGAAAATTTCAGTTTGTCTTCACAAAGATAACCATTTTATATTTTCTACCAGCAAAGGATGATTGTTTAAGTACTTGCTAGCACTTGTAATTGTCAAGTTTTTGCTTTGCTTTGGCTATGGTAAAACATTCCAAAAGACTTATAAAAGATGTACAGTGAATATTGTAATTCTAGTTTTTATTTCCCTGGTAACTTATAATGATGAAAATTTTTTCATATAACTTCTTGCCATCTACATATCTTCTCTGGGTGGTTTTTTTTTTTTTTCTCTCTCTTCTCTTCAGTACTAGGGGCTGGGGGTTGGAGTTTAACTGGATAGAGCTGCTCTGCTTGTTCCGAGGCCCTGGGTTTGATCCCCAGCACTGCTAAAGTGGAAGAAGGACCTGGCAGACCACTCCCAAAACAATCAGCTATTGACAACCCTATGACTAGCAGAACCTCTGACGTAGTGCTGGGCATGGTCTAGTGTCGGAGTTCTATTGTACATAGGATCACTATAAGTCTGACTCAACTTGGGGGCACCTAACAACAACTAGGGGTTGGATCCAGGGTCTTCCACATGCTAGGCAAGTGCTATACCACAATCTCACATCCCTAACCTCTTTTTACAGTTTTTTGTTTTGTCTTGTTTTAAGATAGGGTCTAGCTAAGTTGTGCAAGCTGCCTCCAGTCTTGAACTTGCAATCCTTCTACCTCAGCTTCCTGAGCCACTAGAATTACAGGTATGTGCCATAGCGACTGGCTTGACTATCTTCTTCAGTGAAATGTGTGTCTCTGTTCATTTGTATAATTATATTGTTTTATAGTGGAAAATATTCTTGATATATTAAAATAAATTCTTGATTGAAAATATGATTTGCATATTCTTGTGATATGTATTTTTCAATCTATTGACAGTAGTTTCACAGAGAAAATATTTTTAATTTCTATAAATTTAATTCATCAATTTTTCCTTTTATAAGTGTATGTTATTTAACACACACACATTTAGGACTATCATGCCTTCCTGGAGCATTGTGGTTTTAGCATCTTATCTAAAAGTTCTCCCTGATATAAATGCAGCACATTTTCCACTACTTTCCTCTATAAGTTTTATATCTAGCTGTATGATCCACTCTGAGTAAATTCCTATGTGAGATATACATTATAGGCCAAGGTTCATGTTATTTTTCAAACAGAAAAAAATTGTTCTATCATCTTTTTTAAAAAATATATTTGCTTAATTTATTAATTTATGAGATTTCACAACTTTACTAAAAATAAAATGTGAATTTCTGGACTCTGTATTCTGTTCCATTTATGTAAATCTGTCCTTTCACCAGCACCAGTCTGTCTTCACTGATGAGCTTTCTAGTGAATCATAAAATTACCTAGAGTTGATCCTAAAACTTTGTTATGTTGTTGTTGTTGTTGTGAGATGCCATCGAGTTGGTATCCGACTCATAGCTACCCTTATAGGGTTTTCAATGGCTGACTGTTTTGGGATTGCCTTGGGAGTGGATTGCCAGGCCCTTCTCCCATTTTTGTGGTGCTGGGAATTGAACTAGGGACCTCAGAGACTGCAGCATAACACTCTACCAACTGAGCTAAATCCCAGCGAAACTTTGTTATACATTTTCATAATTATTTCAGCTACTCTAATTCCTTTAACTTTCCACTTTAACTATCTTTTTGTGGTGCTAGGAAATTAACCCAGGGCACTCCACCAATGAGCTGTATCCCTAGCGCCTTATTTATTTATGTTGTTTTGATACAGCTTACCAGATTAATAAGGAAGTATGCTGGAATTTTTCTTGGAATTGAGTTCAATCTACAGACCAAATTTGGAAGAATTAATATCTTAAAGACATTGTCATTTGAGGGCACCATGGTATATGCCTGTAATATCAGTGACTCAGGAGGCTAAAGCAGGAAGATTGCAAATTTGAAGCCTGAAGCAGCCTGTGCAACTTAGTTAGACCCTGTCTCAAAATAAAAAATAGAAATAGGGGGTGGGGTACAACTCAATGGTAGAGTACTTGCCTAGCATGCTGTGAGGCCCAGGATTCAAACCCACCCCCACCCAAGTACTGCAAAAAAAACTATAAAATTGTCTTTTTATCAGTAAGCATTGTATCTTTCCCCTCATTTGGGTCTTTTAAAATTTATTTCCTATGAGTTTTGTATATTTTAACATGGAGATTTTGTACAATTTTTGTGACATTCAAGCCAAAGTAGTCTTATTAGTGACCTTATAATGGTTTTTTAAATTTTTAATTCTAATTATTTATTTCTAATATATATTAATGCATTTTATTTTTATATCAGTCTTGCATCCTGAAACCTCACCAACCTCTATTGATAGACCTAGAAATTTTTAATAGTCTTGTAAAATATAAATTGTTAATGGTATAAGTTCCTCTATATTCAGTTCTTAAGCCGGGGCCTTCAAAATTTGATAAGTTATACTTTTTCATTTTTGTTCAAAGAATATTTTAGGGTTTTTTTGAGAGTGCTTTTTGGACAAATTTGCTAGTTAAGAGTGTATGATTAATTTCCAACTGGTGGATTCTCATTTAACTCTCATATGGTATAAGAACATACTTTGAATGATTTCTAGTCTTTTAAATCTATTGGTTTTTTAATGGTTTACAATATAATCTACCTTGGTGAATATTCTATGTGAAGAGTAGAATATGTATTATGCTATTGTTGGCCAAAAGTGTTCTGTAAATGTCAATTAGTTATAATAGTATACAAGATGTGAACAAAAAATACAATCAACATTTAGGTTTTTAAAAAATTATTACTATAAAACACACCATACTATTAATCTCCCTCAATATCCTCCCTCTGGCTTCAAGCCCAGTTGTATCATTGTTCTTGCCACTTTCTGAAGCAGTTCTGGAACTCCTCTTTCCTGGGTGTCTTTAGTTTCATCTTCCCTCAGGATATTTCATGTCACATATCACTTCTGATATGGCAATTTCTGTCAAAAATAAATATTCTGATATGTTCTCATTCACCTTATTCATTAGATCTGGCATCATGCTACTTTTAGCCCTTCCCAAAAGTCCAAATGGCCATGAAAGTTAAAGTTTTGAATTGATTCAGGACATTAAGGCAGCCATGACAGTGCAACTAAAGACATTCATAAAAGATAATTTCCAGAACCACTTCAGAAAGTGGCAAGAATGATGGGCTAAGTATGTTTAAAGCCAGGAGGAGTGTTTTGAGGGGATTCATGGCAATGTGTCTTTTATTGTAATTATTTTTATTTAACCACTCACATCTTTTGATCACACCTCAGACAGTATTAGTCAGATCTTCCACATCCTTACTGATTTTCAGACCCCTTGGGTTTGAATTACTATAAGAAGAGTGCTGAAGTCTATGACTATAACTTTGGATCTATCTCTTTTCTATTAGTTTTTGTTCTATTTTCAGGCTTTGCTGTTGTGTACATGTAGGACAATTATACCTTCTTGGGGAACTATCTCTTTTATCATCATGTCATTATCTTTTTTATCTTTTTGTGGTGCTAGGAAATTAACCCAGGGCACTCCACCAATGAGCTGTATCCCTAGCGCCTTATTTATTTATTTACTTAGTGTTTATTTTGATACAAGGTTTTGCTAAGTTGCATAGGTTTGCCTTTGAGCTCAAACTTGAGATCCTCCTGCGTCAGCCTCCCAAGTCACTAGGATTCATTAATTTTTCTTTACCTCCAGTAATTTTCCTTGTTCTAAAGTTTATATTTCCAATTTTATTACAATTTCTTCATCTTTTATTGGGTTAGTGATTGCATTGTATATGCTTTTTTCACACCTTATTACTTTTAGCCTTTTAATTTCTGTATTTAAAGAGGATTTCTTTGGCTAGTGAGGCAGAGGCAGGAGGATCACAAGTTCGAGACCAGAGGCAGTCTGTGTAACTTAGCGAGACCCTGTCTCAAAAAAAGTAAAAAATGGGCTGGGGGTGCAGCTCAGTGGTCCAGCACTTGCAAAGCATGCAAGCGCGAGGCCCTGGGTTCAACCCCCAGTACCTCAAAAAAAAAAAAAAAAAAAGACAAAGAAGATTTCTTATAGGCAGTATATAACCAGGCCTTGCTTTTACTTCAGTGACAATCTGTGTTTTTAACTTGTGTGGTAAGGTCATTTAGAAAGTCAGCCTACAGAACTTGCACATAATCTGTTAGCTATACACAAGAGTATTTCCTAAAATGTGTCATTACAAGTAATATATTTAAATTTTTTAACTTCTATTTTTTCTTACTGGGTACATATACACTAAGTAGGCTAGTGACCACAGATACCTGTCTTTCCTTAGATTTTTTTCAAGTTAGTGGCCCTGTGACCTTGCATCTTTCATGAATTCAAGAATCTTCATGAATTTGGTTTTTGTTTTGCCTTTTTGTTTGATTTTACTTTTTTTTTTTTTTTTTTTTTTTTTTTTTTTTTTTTTTTTTTTTTTTTTTTTTTTTTTTTTTTTTTTTTTTTTTTTTTTTTTTTTTTTTTTTTTTTTTTTTTTTTTTTTTTTTTTTTTTTTTGCGGTACCGGGAGTTGAACCCAGGGCCTTGAGTTTGCATGCTCTGCAAGTGCTGGACCACCGAGCTGCACCCCCAGCCTTTATTTATTTATTTTTTACTTTATGAGACAGGGTCTCCCTAAATTATGTAGACTGCCTCTGGTCTCGAACTTGTGATCCTCCTGCCTCCACCTCCTGAGCCACTGGGATTACAGTTGTGCGCCACTGCCTGGCTGATTTTACTTTTATGCTCTAAGGTCAGGGCTTGGATTTAGCTCAGTTGGTAGAGCGCTGCACTGCAGTCTCGGAGGTCCTGAGTTCAATTCCCAGCACCGCAAAAATGGGAGAAGGGTCTGGCAATCCACTCCCAAGGCAATCCCGAAACAGTCAGCCATTGAAAACCCTATGACGGTCGCTATGAGTCGGATACCAACTTGATGGCACCTAACAACAACAACAACAACTCTAAGGTCAAGTGTATAAGTTTGCTAGGACTACCATAATAAACAATACAATCCCAAGTAGCTGAAAAAACAGAAATTCATTTTCCTACTGATCTGGAAGCTAAAAGTTCAAGATCTAAGTGTTGGCAACGTTATGCAGTCTCTTTCAATGGCTTGTAGATGGCTGCCTTCTCACTCACTGTGTCTTTACATGGCCTTTTCTCTGTGCTTGTGCAATCTCTGGTGTCTCAGCATATACCTCAATTTCCTCTTCCTTGTTTTTTTCTTTTTGCAGTACTTGGGAGTTGGATCCAGGCCTCACCTGTGTTAAGCAAGTGCTGTACCTCAGAGCCCCATTCTCAGCCTCTTTTTTCTTTTCTTTTCTTCAATTTTTTTTTTTCTAATTTTGAGACAGAGTCTCATTAAGTTGCACAGGCTGTCTCTAGCCTCAAACTTGCAATCCTTCTGATTTACCCTCCAAAGTAGTTGGGATTGCAGGAGTGTGCCAAGATGCCTGGCACAAAATTTCTTCTTCTTATAAGGATACAAGTTAGAGTAGATTAGGGCTGATTCATATGACCTCATTTTAACTTAATAGCCTCTTTAAAGGGTATATCTCTGAATATTGTCATATATTGAGTAATTAGGGATGAAGATTTCAACCTGTGAATTTGAGGGGACACAGTTCAGACCATACTAGTAGGAATGAGTCTCCTTCCAGTTTTCTTCATATCTGAGTAGAAACTGAATGAAGTTAATGAATATTTTTAATTTCTTGATATATGAAGCCAAATTTCTGTATAAAAACTTTTGAAAAAATAAAAGTAGTATTCACTCCGAACACTGACACTGAATATATTAGGTAGGTTAAAATCATTTAAGCCTGGTTAATATATATATAAATAGAAGAGAAAAAGAAATACTTTTGTTTTATTACATTAATGAGATTAAACTAAATTGATTTTTGTTTTTGCTATGCAGATATGCATGTTTGCATGAATGTGTATGATCTTCTGAGGCAAATTTGAAACAAATAGTAATGAGAAATGAAATACTCCAGGGCTTGTCTTACAGGATTCTATTAGAAGTGGACAAAGATGCCTATCTTAGTAAACATGGCTGCAGAGACATTTTTTCATCTTTATTTTTTTGAATAATTTATCACCAGTCACATAAAATCCATTTAGGAAGACCTTATAACTTGATTAAATCTGATTCTGTCCTCATGTATCCATACGCTTGCACCAAGACAATTTCAATTAAATTCATCAGTCAGGAGGTTAATCACAGCAACTCTTAACAATTTAGGGGGAAAATATCATAGTCATTTTGGTTACATATTCTTTAAGTTGATTCCATCATTTAGTCCAAAGAAGACACTGAGAATATTTGTATGTTCACTATCAATTTGATTCACCAGGAAACAGTCATATGAGTGAGAAAGAGAGAATATGGCCAAGGGCTGGGATTTAGCTCAGTTGGTAGAGCGCTGCGCTGCAGTCTCTGAGGTCCCGAGTTCAATTCCCAGCACCACAAAAATGGGAGAAGGGCCTAGCAATCCACTCCCAAGGAAATCCCGAAACTGTCTGCCATTGAAAACCCTATGAGGGTAGCTATGAGTCGGATACCGACTCGACAGCACCTAACAACAACAACAACAACAAAGAGGGAGTTTAAGAAACCACAGATGTTAACTGAATATTCACAATAAAAATGTGAGAGTTGAAAACAAGAAAGCCAGAAGAGCACTCTCTTTGCTTTGTGCCAGAGACAGAGTTTTACAAGTCTGAGAGTGAAGGAGAGAGATTAGGAAGTCAACCAGGAAGGGTTGCAGGAAACTGAGAAAGAGAGGAATAATAAAAGATGTTTAGGACTTTTGCTAAGGATTGTTAATCACGTTCCCTCCTACATTCGTCAGGAGATTTTTAATAAACTTTTAAGGTACTTTTCAAGTACTTTTATTTGCTGGACTTGTATTTATTATAGATTCGAGACTAAACCATCAATCTATTTGATTTTAAAGCAGTTGTTACAGTGATCATTGTTATATTTTTATCTTACATTACTTTTTTATTGTTTATAGAAAAAAATTCCCCAGCGATGGCTATATCATAAATTTCTTGAGAAAAGGGATTGTAATCTCTTTGGTCTGATATGATAACAAGCACAAATATTTTTCTCTAAAATATACTATTTAAAATTGAACCAGTCCTTCATTCACAATTCTGGGGTATTAGGTGGTCTCTGAGACATTTTAGGGCCTTATCTTTTAGATTCTGCTTAACCTTGTTTCCTGGAAATATACTTGCAATTCTTCAAACTGAACATAGCTCTCTCATGTTTTATGTTTATAGTATAAAACAATAATAATCCCATGTACACATCCGTTTACCATAGATAATTATATCTGGTCGATACGACAGCTTTGTGAAATAGGGTGAAGCATAACAGGCATTATTTCTGTTTTAGGTTAAGAAAGCTTAGGCAGTGAAAGCAGAGTTATTTGTTGGTGGTCACATGGCAGAACTGGATTATAACCAAGTGTTTGCACTCAAACCTTTCTTATTTCTAATGCACCATGTTGCTGATATTTTTAATAATAAATTCTAAGTAATCTGGTTCTTTAAAAATAAAAACCTAATATAAAAAAATGTTTTTATATTGATGGTCACTTTTACCTTATTTGAAATAAATTAACAGAGTATGTTATATATTAAAATTGTATCCACTTTTACCATCATGTATGCAAAAATCATTATATAAATTATTTAGTCTATTTAATGCTAAAATCTACCCCATATCTTACCCAAAATGAAATATGTAAACACATTTCCATTGACAGATTAACAGGAACTCATAAAATAACAGATTTCTGAGCAATATCAAATTCTACCCAATGATATTCAAAGAATTATTGATGTAAAGCAGAAAATTCACTGTTAATTCACTAGCTCAGTTGGTAGAGTGCCACTCTGTACTCTCTGAGGCCCTGAGTTCAATCCCTAGCAAAAAAAACAGGAGAAGGATGTGCATCCCACCCCTGAAACAATTCCAAAACAATCAACCATTGAAATCCTTTGAGGGTCACGATGAGTCTGACCCAACTGGAGGTACCTAACAACAACAACAACAACTAATATTTTTCCTTAGTTTAAACTATTTTTCAGTGTAAAAGAATATAGCAGCAAGAATCTAGGACAAGCAAAATGAGACAGGAAAGATGTTCTTCAAGCAGGTGTATTAAAGAAGGCTCAAGGGTTCACCATTAATAAAGAATGAGCTCATTCTTCAGCAAGTAAACTGTTAGAGTTACATGTGAAAAGACAGGTTATGTTTTAGGATGAAATAACATAAATAACAGGGAAACATTTAAAACTGTAAAGCATGTACAATTGTAAATTGATATCACTATTGTGTTCTGGTTTTTTTGTCTTTTTCTTTTTAAAACACAGATTACAAAATCTTTCTTTAATCTTTCACTATTATGGGGAAGGCTTTAAGAGTCTAGTGCATTTTGATTATCATTTTAAGAAACCACGTGTTGTTTATTCATTATAGTGGTTGATTTTATATAATCTAAAAAATTGAAGTAAGTGGTAAAAATGGAATATCTCTGTAGTCACCCCTCCCTTCCTATAGGGACAGGAGGGGAAAGAAATATAACAGGAAATGTATAACTAAAAGTGCTCAGCATTAAGCCTAGCACAACAGTCTTCATGATGTAAAGAAACTTAGTGTATGAAAGAAATACATAAAGATATGCCAGGAAATATATCTGCCACATTGAAGTTCCTGCCCTAGGAAGCAGTTTGCTGTCTTATTTTCACAGCAGTATTTTTGCTTTTGCAATATACTAGTATCTCTAGGTTTTAATTTGAAGTGGATTTTTTATTTAGTTTAACTAGGTACTGGTCGGGTCTGGGATTTAGCTCAGTTGGTAGACTGCTGCTCTGCAGTGTCTGAGGTCCTGAGTTTGATTCCCAGCACCACAAAATGGGAGAAGGACGTGGCAATGCACTCCCAAGGCAATCCTGAAACAGTCAGCCATTGAAAACCCTATGAGGGTCGCTATGAGTCGGACTGGACTTGACGGCACCTAACAACAACAGGTACTGGACAGCTAACTAATACTTAAAGCACTTCTGTCGGGATCAGAATGAAGATGTCCATTAATAATATTTGATGATTATTTATAGCAATATTTTATGATAAACTAATGTGTTTACATAAATATTTGACAGAGTTTCATTATCTTTAAAAATAAGAATGGAAGCTGTAAAAGTATTGTTATTTCCCAGCAGGTATTTCTATGTAATTGTGTGGGTGGTAAGTGGAATCCATTTAGAAAACAAGGTTTCAGGCTCTTACTAATGTGATTTCCATTTTTTGCTAATTCATCAGAGACTAGCTACTTAAACTGAAAAAAGTTCACATCATTAAGCCTTTCTCTGTACTACTGTCTCCTGTTGATTTTCATAGATGTACCAAAGGCATCAGGGTTAGGTGTGCACTTTCAAATAATGTGTTAGGATGGAAAAAGGCTGCTTCAGGACCTAACTCTAACAATGCCATTGTTATCATTGCTACCTGTAATCACACATATTTTGGTTGCCTATTATTCAGATGTCACTAGATCTAGTTATATAAATAAGATAAAAATGAAGGTACTAGATGTTCTGTCCTCTAAGCTAGTAGATAGACTCTATAAAAGTGAAGGTCATGCTTTCCTCACATATCTTCCCATTTTCACAGCCTCTATCAGACACAGACTAAGAACCTTGGGGTTTGTTATTGTTGTTGTTTTGTTTGTTTTTGTTTTTTTTGTTTTTTGGGGTGGGGAGCAGATCTATAATGTTAAAATGAAATAGTAATACTGCTCTTGTTGATAATTCCAGTAGTGCTCATCATTATAGTTATAACAGTTGTTGATGGGCACGTTCCTTTCAGTTTGTTCAGTGCCCTTGATATGCAAGTTGTCAAACATTTTAAATATCATTTCTACCAAACTCAAAAAAGATTCAATGGTGTGATTCAGTAAAACACTTAGAAAAGTTTCAGTGTCAGTGGTGGTACAGATGATGAGGAATATCATTATTACACTGACAAAATGAACAGAAAGGTAAAATTACTAATTAAATAGCACAGTTATACCTAAGTCAGTAAGATAGTAAGTTCCTAGAAGTTCAACAAAGAGAGAAATTAGTGAGACACATTCTGAACTAAGAAATATTTATGACATTCTTGAGACTTTGGGAAGGCTCTAAAGTCTTAGTATAATATGACCAAATAGAAGAAAATTGACTTTTGCAGATCCAATTACATAGCTATATAATTGGTATGTTAAATGATAAAAATTGAGATGTACATATATAGATAGATATAATATATATATATATATATATATATATATATATATGCAAATAGAAGGGAGACCATTGGTGAGGAGGGAGAAAAGGGGGGAGGGGGTGATGAGAGGGTAAGGGGAAAGTGAACATGAGCAATGTACAATGAAATACGTGTATGAAAATGTCATAATGAGACCCATTAAGTAGTACATTAAAAATTACCAATAAAATAGATCTACCATATGACCCAGCTATAACACTATTGGGAATTTACCCAAAGGAGATGAGTCATCATACCACAGAGACACCTGCATCTCCATGTTCAATGCAGCACTTTTCACAATAGCAAAGATATGGAATCAACCAAAGTGCCCTTCAACAGAAGAATGGATAAAAAAACTATGGTATTTATACACAATGGAATACTATTCAGCAAGCAAGAAAAATGAAATAGGGTCATTCGCAGCAAAATGGATGGAATTAGAGAAAATTATTTTAAGTGAACGAACACAAGCTCAGAAAGAGAAACAACACATGTTCTCACTCATATGAGGGAGCTGACTCAAAATTACAAGAAGGAAAAATCCTACTCAAAGGTCAGATCACATTAAAAGGGGGGGAGGGAAGATAAGAATG
>VMDO01032853.1:0-18559 GCA_007922755.1 Pedetes capensis
AAGCAAATTAACTATACAGCAACTTCCATAATTGCTTTTGTTTGTATGTGTGGTGGTAAAAGCACTTAAAATCTACTCATCAAATTTTCATTGTACAATTTAGTGTTATTAACTGCTTTCCTCATGATCTATATTAGATGTCCACATCTATTCATCCTACATAACTGCATGTCTGTCCTTGTTCTATTTCCCCATTGCCTCCCTCTCTCTGCTCCTGGTAATTCCCATTTTACTCTGCATGTCTATATATTGAAAAAAAATTATTTTTACATTCTAAATGTAAGTGAGATCATGTAGTATTTTTGTCTTTTAGGTTTATTTCACTTAGCATGATATCCTCCAGTATCATCAGTGTTGCTGCCCATACTACCCAAAGTGATACACAGATTCAAAGCAATCTCTATCAAAACTTCAATGACATTATTCACAGAACACAGAAATCAATAGCCAGCTGCAGTGACACAGGCCTGTAAAACCAGCAACTCAGGAGACTAAGGCAGGAGGATCATGAGTTCCAGGCTAGAGGTAGCCTGTGTAACTTACCCAGACCCTGTCCCAAAATAAAAACATAAAAATTTGGACCTGGGGTGCAACCCAATAGTAGGGTCCTTGCAAATTATGTGCATGGCCTTGGGTTCAACTTCTAAGTACCACAATAAATAAATGAGTAAAATAAAAAGCAATATAAAATGTATATGGAATCATAAGTGTCTAAAACAATCTTGAGAAAGAAAGAATTGGAGATAGCATACTTCCTGATTTTTAAAATATATTGCAAAGCTATAGTAATCAGTGTATTACCGACATGAAAACAGAGACATAGACTGGTGAAACAGAGAAGTCAACCAAGAAATAAACTCAAGTATACATGGTCAACAGATATCTCAGAAACTTTTCATGAAGACATAATGGAAAAAGACAGTCTGCACAATCAATGTTGGAAAAGCTGCATATCCACATGCAAAATAATGAACCTGCTTCTTCATTTGTCAGAGTCCTAAATTAATTACTTATTCATAGTGAACTCTGCTAAGAACAAAGATAATGAATTTTCAGCTTGATTTATGACTGCCAGGGAAAGTGCCTGGCACATAGTTTGTTGCTGTTGTTTGGTGCCATCAAGTTGAGTCTGATTCATAGTGTACAGCAGAACAATCATTACCCAACAGTGTGCTGTGCTCTGCACTATGTCAGTGCTTCTCTGTTACTCATAGGGTTTTCAATGGCTGTTTTGAGACTGTTTCAAGAGTGGGCTGCCAGGTCCTTCAACCATTTTATTGAACCCAAGGATTTAGTGAGTGCAGAGCAGCACTCTAACAACTGAGCTAAACTTTAGCCCCTGGCACATTGTTGTTGTTGTTAGGTGCCGTCGAGTCGGTATCGGACTCATAGCGACCCTCTATACATCAGGGGAAACGCTATTGTCAATGCTTCTCTGCTGTTCACAGGGTTTTCAATGGCAGATTGATATTTTTGGGAGGCGGTTGCCAGGTCCTTCTCCCAAGCCTACAGCTTCTGGTGTTCCCAGGCGGTCTCCCATCCAGGTACTAACCAGGCCCAAACCTGCTTAGCTTCCGAGATCTGACGGGATCAGATGCCACAGGGCTATGGCTGCAGGCCTGGCACATAGTAGATGTTAAATAAATATTTTAAAATGAATATCTCTTGCCTCAAATATAGTTTTGTACTGCTCATAATTTAAGTCATTTTCAGATGATTTGGAGGTAATATTTAGCTTAAAATTCTAAGCTTCTTATCTTGCTTGGCATCTGTTAGACAGTATCACAGCTTAGCTAATGTGTCACCACATTGAATCACACTATCGCCAATATGATGCCCACATCAACTATGTTTATGTTAATACCTGGGAGCTGATCTGGAAGCTGAATCTGCCAAGAAATCTGACATGCATATGTTCAGTGCCTTATTTTATCATAACCTCTAAAAATATGCATCGAGAAAATTCTTGCTGACTAAATATTAACATCAAGTACTCTCATTTGAAGTAAATTAGTTAAAGTGAAAAACATGACAACAAAAACATTCATATAGCAAGAAGCTGGAAAATATCTTTGTGAGAGAGATTAAACAGTCAAATTTACCTCACTCTAGCAGCTGTCTTCATTGAGAGAAAGATGAGAATTGCAATAAAACATTGAAGATATATTAAATCTTATCCTTGTGGACTATACACTTGAAAATAATTTACTTTCTTTGGAAAGCTGAAATAATTCTTTCATAATTGAGTGCAAAGAAATAATAATTTAAGTGTTTGCTTATTACACAAATTACCTGATAAACAGTTTTAAAAGTAAACTCTAATCCTTAGTGAAGACTTCATTTTCATTCCAAATAATATAAGTACTATAAGTGCACGTTTTAACCTATAGAGTTATCTTTGAAGTTTGGTTGGACTAAATATTTATGGTAATCATTGGGAACTACTTAAAATTAATATGTTTTACTTTAAAACAGAGCTTTATGTGTGAAATACTTTTAATATTTTCCTATATTGAGGAAATTTTGTGTTACTTCAATAGTCATTGTTTAATAAACATCTTAATTATATTTATGCTTTAGGAAACTGTCATAGAAGATATCCTTAGAAAAAATAAACATGATGAAAATTATAGATACATTTCCAGTAACTTGCTATTCCTATAATGTCCTTTTTTAATAGATGATCAGTTTAAAGATGACTGCAGCTACAGCACTGTGGTGTCTGATCCTGTCAGATCCCAGAAGCTAAGCAGGGTCTGACCTTGTTAGTACTTGGATGGGAGACCACCTGGAAACAACAGATACTGTAGGGTTGGGAGTAGGACCTGGCAACCCACTCTGAAAAAACAATCAGCTATTGAAAACCCTATGAATAGCAGAGAAGCACTGACAACAATGTTTCACCTATTGTACATAGGGTCTCTATGAGTTGGACACTGATTGGAAGGTACCTAACAACAACAAAAACAATTTTAATATAAGTGGTAGTATATTTGATCTAATACCATAAAATTCTTTCAGTAGAAAGATACAAAATCCATGTTATAGCAGTGATGGGGAGCAAGGATAATATAGAAGAGAGATAAGTTTGGGAAGGATGGAGCTATGAAATTGAAAGGAGTCTATTTGCATGAGCAGATAAGGATGTTGTGAAGCTCAGCAAGGATAAATAAGGACTTCTCCAGTTCATGAATAGAGACAGAGCAGGATTATCTCAGTATCCATCACTTTTATTATTTCAAATTATTCACTTTGTTCTTTTATAATTCTTTTACTTTCTACTTTCTCTGTACCCTCACTGCAAACTGTGGAGGTTTATCTGCATGAAGACTTCACTTTACTAATTCATGTAACACAAAAATATTGAGCACTCATGGCATATCAGACATTAGGGTAGATGGTAGGGTTAGGGATACAGAAAGAATGTATTCTGTGCCCTCAGAGAAATTACAGTTGAAAGGGGAGCAAAAGCATAAGTATTTGAAATTAATGTTGCCATAGAGGAATATAATTAAAATAGAAGCTTGTAGTTTAGCAAATATTATGTGCTTGACACTATACCACTTAAACACATTATTTCTTGTTTCACTTTCACTGGAATGAAGCATTGTACAATTATTATTCCTGCTACAGATATTTAGAAAAATAACAAAATTGGCAATCAGGTAATTGAAACATTATATTTATCAAGGTATAGTTACATTCAATTTGTATTTTAAGAACCACAAAGTTTAAGAGCCACAGAGTTCTTAAAAATGCACATTCCTAGAATCCAGAATTAAACCTGAATTTGCATTTCTGGAGAAGGGTATAAGCAATCTGCCTAACAAATGATGAAATCAGACAGTGATTTTCAAGGCTAAGGTAGAAATTTTATCAGAGAATTTAAACTGTCTAGGGATACATGTATATATGCTTGTGAGAAAGAATATCTCTAATAATTATTCAGGTATCTATGGTAAAATTCCGGGTTGTTTATTTAAATTCCCTGATGCACATGTATTTGTTTTCTTTTTGCAGTATTAGCCACTAGACTTAAAGTTTCTGTGAGATACAGTATTTGTGCAAATACAACATTTTTCCCAATGAAATCATTCTCACATCTCTTTATTGACTAAGTTTTCAGAGAAGTAGATGGCCAGAGTTTGTCCCAGCCTGTTACTTTTAAAAGATCTGACCCAAAAGACCCACAAGGCTTCCACCTTCTTGTTATAGTGTGCCAAGAAAGTTTTAGCACTTTAAACTCATTGACGTTGGGTCATCATTGCATCCAGAGTACAAGCAGCTAGACTTGCAGACTATAAAAATTATAAAAGATTAGAAAAGGAAAAGAAAGTACAGGCATTGTGACATAAGCCTATAATCCCAGCAACTCAGGCCGTCATGAGGTGGAGGCCATAGGCAGTTTACATAACTTAGCAAGACCCTAATTCAATATAAGAAAATTTAAATGGGGCTAGAGATGCAGCCCAGTGGTAGAGCACTCAGGAAGTATGTGTGAGTCCTTAGGCTCAACTCTACAGTACTGGAGAAAAAAGAAAGAAAAATAAAAATAGGTGGTAAGTTGTTTACATTATATTCTTAAAGCAAAGCGCTGTAAGTTGAAAACAGAGGAGTTAACAAAGAGACTGCAGGCACCTCATAGAGAAGTAAAGAGTGTTTGCAGTTTTAACACTGGACAAGGTGATTTTCAAGGTTAATAATGCTGAATAAGAAACAGGACACATTGTACTACAACAAAAGATATGATAATATAACCATCCAAATTCTGTAAGCCACAAACAGCAGGAAAATATCAGGGCAAATTATTAAAAAATGAAGGAGAAATTGATAAAAATATAATTATATTGGGAGGCATTAATATAATTATTTCATATTTGGGCATGACTATTACAGATAAAACTAAATGAGATTTACAATGATTTACAATACAATGAATAAAGCTGCCATATTATTATTATTATGACATCTTATTAGACATATTTAAGTTCTTATTACCATTAGAGAATAAATATGTTTTTATTGTACATATTGAACTATTAAATATATTTTCATATGGATAACAACTTTTTTATTAGCATTTGTTTGAGGGGATGCATATGATCAAAGTACCTTATATGCATGTATGGAAATATCCTAGTAGAATTGTTAAATATTAATTGAATATATGATGACCTTAATAATATTTTTAAAGTAGAGGTTTCTTAGGATACATATGCTTATCATAGTATAAGAACATAGATATAAATGATGAAAAGATGACCCAATCCATTGATTTCATGGAAATTAAGAAATATACAACTAAAATCAAAGAGAAAATTTTAAAAAAGTCTTAATACTTTGGAAAGCAATAAAAAGATAAACCTAGAATCAAAGAAGAAATCAAAAGGAAATTATAATTCTTTTAGAAAGCAATAAAAAAGACACATCACACTGAATATGGTGAGTCATAGTGAAAGCTGTTCAGATAGAAGTTTTAGAGACACAAGTGCCTTTATTATTAAAGTGAAAACAAGACAACCAAATGAAATTTGTATTCATCTAATGAAAAAATAGATAAAGAACAGCAAAATGAACCTGAAATATATTAAAGAGAAGTGATTAAGATAATAGTTGTAATAAGCAGTATAAATCACAAACAACAAAAAGAAGTAGAAAGCTGTTACCTTGAAAAATGCAATGTGACATTATATCTCTTTCACATACAGATAATAACCAAAGAAATAGAACAAAATAGATAATATTGGGAAAAAGAAAGGGGAAGAGACTACTGATACATATGAAAGAATAAAATTATAAGTAGATACTACAACTACACTATGGGGAATATTTGAAAATCACCATAATAGATGTTTTCCTTCCTAATTGATATAAGAAGTGTCAAGTGAAATAAATAAAATGTACCAGTTATTAAGGAAGACCACTATTATAAGAATAAAATAAGTTCTTAGCTGAATTTTCTTTAAGTTTTTAAATCACATAATTCCAAAATTATTAAAATTAGTCCATGCAGCTAAAAAATGTGGGAAATTGCAGAGCCAAATTTATGTATCCATTACATACTATTAACAAAATCTGACATAGTAGAAAAGAGAAAATGATATAAATCACTCTCACAGAAAACATCAAAAAGTTGACTGAAATATAAACAAATATATTCTAATATATCAAAAATTATATCCTATGAAAGAATAGGATTTAATTCTAGTAATGCAAGAATATTTAAATGTTAGGAAAAGTATGTGATCTGTTGTATCAATAAATTAAAGAACTAAAGTAATATGGCCTGCAGCTGTAGCCCTGTGGCATCCGATCCTGTCAGATCTCAGAAGCTAAGCAGGGTCTGGCCTGGTTAGTACCTGGATGGGAGACTGCCTGGGAACACCAGAAGCTGTAGGCTTGGGAGAAGGACCTGGCAACCCCCTCCCAAAAATCAATCTGCCATTGAAAAACCTGTGAACAGCAAAGAAGCACTGACAATAGTGCTTCCCCTGTTGTACAGAGGGTCGCTATGAGTCGGATACCAACTCGACGGCACCTAACAACAACAACAACAAAGTAATATGATCAGATCAATGAATGATAAAAGTATATTTGAAATGTAGTAGCTGTTTTAAAAATAAATATACTGCTTCAGTTAAACTGAAAATTAGTTTTGGTAATAAAACTGGGGAAATTATGTATAACTTATATAAAATAAAAAATCTCTAAAATAACAAAAAACATTTTTCAAATAATAAGGGAGGTCTAATTTAGCAGATAAATAGTAAAAACAAACAAACAAACAAACAAACCAATCAGGCCACCAAAATCAAGTCAAGATGGTAGTGCATTAGAATTACAGGTACAGAAAATATTCAGAAATAGGTCCCAGAATATATAAATTTATTAAATGGCAAAAGTGGCATTTGAGTTCATTGGAATGTAAGAGGTTACATTATGAACACTATTGGTACAACTGTTTAGGTATCTGGACAAAAAGCTCTGGAAAATATGTAATGAAAAGTCTAGTTGTGTGCTGTGGTGTACTCTCAGCAACTGAGGAGGTGGAGGCAGGAGGTCAGAGTTCAATATCATAGGCACTCTGTGCAAATTAGTAAGAATGTGTCCCAAAATAAAAAGTATAAAAAGGGGCTGAAGAAGCAGCTCAGTGGTAGTCTTTCCTAGTATGCACAAGGCCTGAATTCAATAACCCAGCACACACACACACACACACACACACACACACATACACACACACACACACACACACATTCTACAAGAATATTTAGTAAACTATATGATACATTTGTATCTAATGCATTAAACCTATCATTGAGGTGGTCTCTGAACTCAGGTGGGATATACTCAAGGTCATACTTTGGCTCTTGTACACTTCTTCTAATTTTCTTCAGTTTCAGTTTGAATTTGCATATGAGAAGTTGATAGTCTGATCCAAAATCAGTACCTGGTCTTGTTCTGACATTTGATATACAGCTTTGTTATCATTTTTGTCCACAAATGTAGTTAACTTGGTTCCTATATATTCCATCTGGTAAAGTCCATGTGTATAGTCATAGTCTATGTTGGTGGAAAAATGCATTTGCAATGAAAAGGCCATTGGTCTAACAAAATTCTATCATGCAATATTCACCATTGTTTCTGTTACCAAGGCCATATTTTCCAACTACTGAACATGCTTCTTTGCTTCCAACTTTTGTATTCCAGTCACCAGTAATTATCAGTGCATTCTGATTGCATGTTTGATCTATTTCAGATTGCAGAAGCTGGTAGAGATCTTCCCTATCTTCATTTGTGACCTTAGTGGTGAGTGCATACATTTGAATAATAGTCATATTAACAGGCCTTCCTTGTAGGCATATGGATACTGTTCTATCACTGACAGCATTCTATTTCAGGACAGATCTTGAGATGTCACTTTTGGTGACGAATGCAACCCCATTTCTCTTTACTTTTTCATTCCCGATATAGTAGACCATATGATTATCTGACTCAAAATGGCCTATCCCAGTCCATTTTAGCTCACTGATGCCTAGAATATCAGTGTTTATGTGGTCCATTTCCCTTTTAATAATTTCTAATTTTCCTAGGTGCATACTCTATGCATTCCATGTTCCAATTATTAATGGATGTTTACAGTTGTTTCTCTTCATTTTGAGTCATGCCACACCAGCAAATGGAAGTCCCTGGGACTTTACTTGATTCCCATCATCAAGGTAGACTCTACTTTGAGGAGGCAACTCTTCCCCAATCGTATTTTCAGCACTTCCAACCTAGGGGGCTCATTATCTGGCACTATATGTGACAGTTTTTCTCTGCTATTCATAGGGTTTTGGGAGTGGGTTGCCAGGTCCTTCTCCCTAATCTGTCTTAGTCTGGAAGCTCAACTGCAACCTGTCCATCATGTGTGACCCTGCTGTTATCTGAGATACTGGTGGCATAGGTTTCAGCTTCATAGCAACACGTAAGCCTCCACAGTATGGCAAACTGACAGACATGTAATAGAAGACCAGCTGAGTTGTGGTATTACAACAAAGATATCATTCACAGGGATAACAAACTGTTACTAAAAAGAGAGTAAAAAAAGAAAAGACCAAATTATGTGTCAAAAGAGACTCTGAAACTTGCCCTTAAACATCAAGCAGCTCAAGCAAAAGGAAGACATGATGAAGTTAATGAACTAAACAGAAGATTTCAAAAGGCAGCTTGAGAAGATATAATCAAATATTTTAATGACATGTGCAAAGTGCTGGAGACAGAAAACCAAAAGGGAAGAACATACTCTGGTCTTCTCAATCTTAAGGCATTGGAGAGCAAATTCAAGGCTCAAGTGGTAATAGTGAAATATTCTATAGGCAAAATACTAAAATATGCAGGCAACATCAAAAGAAGATGGAAGAAGTATACAGAGTCATTATACAAAAAAGAATTGGTGGATAACCCACCATTTCCAGAGATTGCATTTGATGAGGAACCAATGGTATTGAAGGATGATGTAGAAGCTGCCTTGAAGAAATTGGAAAAACACAAGGCTCCAGGAGTTGATGGAATACCAATAGAGATGTTCCAACACATGGGTAAAGCATTGGAGATGCTAACATGTTTATACCAAAAGATTTGGGAAATAGCTACCTGGCCAACTGACTGGAAAAGATCCATATTTGTGCCTATTCCCAAGAAAAGGGGATCCAACTGAATGTGGAAACTATCAAATGATATCAATAATATCACATGAAGCCAAATTTTTCTAAAGATCATTCAAAAGTGACTGCAGCCATATATATAGATAGGGAACTGATTCAGATTCAGGAGAGGGAAGGAAACCAGGGACATCATTGCTAGTGACAGATGGATCTTGGCTGAAAGCAGAGAATATCAGAAAGATATCTATCTATGCAAAGGCATTGACTATGCAAAGGCATTTGACTGTGTAGATCATAACAAATTATGGATAACCCTGTGAAGAGTGGGTATACCAGGACACCTAATTGTATTTATGAGGAATTTGTACATGGCTCAGGAGGCATTTGTTCAAACAAAACAAGGAAACACTGCTTTGTTTAAAATTGAGAAAGGTGTGCATGTACTGTATCCTTTCACCATAGATCTTCAGTTTCTATGCTGAGCAAATAATCTGAGAAGCTGGACATTATGAAGAAGAATGCAGCATCAGGATTGGAGAAAGACTCAGTAACAACCTGTGTTATACAGATGACACAACTCTGTTTGCTGGAATACGAATATTTGAAACATTTACTAATGAAGATCAAAGAACATAGCCTTCAGTGTGTATTGTTTCTCAATGTCAACAAAGTAAAAATCCTTACAAATGGGTCAGTATGTGACTTCACAATGAATGGAGAAGAGATTGGGGTTGTATAATATTTTGCTTTACTTGGTTCCACAATCAATACCTGTGGAAGCAGCAGTCAAAAAATCCAAAGATGCATTATTTTAGAATATATATATATATATATATATATATATATATATTGGGTACCGTTGAGTCAAGTACAACTCATAGTGACCCTCATAGGGTTTTAAATGGCTGCCTGTTTCGGGATTGCCTTGGGAGTGGATTGCCAGGTCCTTCTCCCATTTTTGCAGGGCTGGGAATTGAACTCAGGACCTCAGAGACTGCAGAACAGCGCTCTACCAACTGAGCTAAATCCCAGCCCCATTTTAGAAAAAGCTGTGGCAAAAGATCTCTTTAAAGTATTGATAAGTAAACATGTCACATTGAAGACAAAAGTGTGCCTGACTCATGCCATGGTAGTTTCAGTCACATCATATGGTTGTGAAAGCTGGACATTGAACAAGAGAGACAGAAGAATTGATGCTTTTAAATCATGGTGCTGGAGATGAAGTTTGAATATACCATGGAATGCCAAAAGAATCAACAGATCTGTCCTAGAAATGCAACCAGAGTCCCCTTGGAAGCAAGGATGGCTAGACTGCATCTCATTTACTTTGGACATGTAGTCAGGAGGGACCAATCCTTGGAGGAGGATGTCAGTTTGGGAGAGTGGCAGGTCAATGAAAAAAGGGAAAACCTTCCACTAGAAGGATTCATACAGTGTTTGCAGCAATGGGCTGAAACATAAATAAGATGGTGTGCCTGGCACAGAATCGGGGAGTGTTTCCTTCTGCTGTACATAGGGTCACTGTGAATTGGAACCAAGTCTACAGCATCTAACAACAACAACAACAACAACAACAACAACAATGTGACATAGGGATAATAAAATCATTTTAAAAAAATTATTACGAAGACAAAAACTTAGGATATATTAGAAAGATAAATGCATTTGATTATATCTTTTTAAAAAATCATTCACAGTACTTACAGTGTGTCAAGCAGTGGTCAAAAAAGCACTTTTCTGATATCACTTAATTCTCAATAACTTTATGAGTTGGTTTGCTTTATAGACAAGGAAATTAACATGTTGGTCTTGTAGCTGAGAATGATTCAGAAAGGGAAATCATTAACAATATCAATAGGCTATCAAAAGATTTGGGAGGAATTATTTGCACAACAAAGGGTATAGCAAGGGTTATTATCTGTGTAGTACAAAGAGCTTGTACAAATTGATTTTAAAAAATCAAGGCAAGCAAACAGCCTCATAGGACACAAAGGATATAAATATGTATTATGAAGAATAAATATCCAACTGGTTGATAAATATAAGCAGAGAAATCTGATAATATGGAATGTACTAGTTAAAGTAATAATAAGATATCACTTATACTTATGTAAGTGCTAAATTACCTGCAGCTGTACCACTGTGGTGTCCGATCCTGTTAGATCTCGGAAGCTAAGTAGGGTCAGGACTGGTTAGTACTTGGAAGGGAGACCTCCTGGCAGCACCAAGTGCTGTATACTTGGGAGAAGGACCCAGCAACCCACTCCCAAAAATCAATCAGCCATTATAAACCCTATGAATAGCTGAGAAGCACTAATAATACTGTTTCTCCTGTTGTACACAGGGGCACTGTGAGTTAGACACTGATTCTACAGTACCTCACAAATGCTGAATTATTAATAAACACAAACCAATTGTTTTACTCATTTTGAAGATTTTTCCCAGAGCTGTGTTTGAGAAATCAGACTTCATATTTATTTACCATTAATAAACTTATATGTAGAGATGTAACTGTAAATGAGAAATATTCAAGAGAAAGCCATTGTGTAAATATATTTAGTATATATTTATATAAGTTTGAAAATACTACCTGCCAAATCAGTATAGGTAATACTTCTACAGATCTTTTTATTTCTTTCCCCTGGTACTTGGAGGTTGAACCCAGAGCCTCACACATATTAGCCAAGTGCTCCAACACTGAGCTGTATTCCCAGTACCATTTTTATATTCTTATTTTGAGACAGGGTCTCACTATGTTTCACAGTCTGCTTCTGGACTCAAACGTCTGATCCTCCTCCTTCCTCAACCTCCTTAACTATTGGGATTATAGGTCTGCACCAAAGTGCCTGGCTTTTTAATTCTACAACTCTTAATAGTAGCTCTTAGCCTTCTGGGTCTGACTCCAGCCACTTGGCAGACACTATCTCATTTAATCTTCCCTACCATCATTTTAGGTAGTATTATAGCTTCCATTTTGCTTATGATAAAACCAAGTGTGGGAGACGTTGAAGAATTTCCACAATGCCACACAACTCATAAGTGGCAGAATCAGGGTTTGAACCCTGTTCCACCTTACCTCTAGATCCCTAATGATACTTCTGGATGAGATGCAAATTGCCTAAGTATGAACATATCTGTTTTGTTAATACACTATGCTTACACAAATTTAAATTTTCCCTATAATTTGAAAGGTAAGTTTTGCATCCTGAGGAAAAATTCAGGATAAATGAGATGAACTAACTGACAATTTCTAGACTTAGTAGATCAGAGTACAGGTTTGAAACTTATAAGCATTGATTAACATTTTGAGGTTATCTAGATGAAAGTCAGAAAAATGTCTTAATTATTTGGTATATTTGATTTGCCAGAATAAAGTTTCTTAGTAGCCACAGAAATTTTGGAAAGATTGAATTTCCAAACAACTCAAAATGTTTTATTTCTTAATTTGGATTGGATGATGTGTATGTTTAAACAAAAATTTCCTTAGGTTAATGAAAAACAAATAATATAGTAAAGAGAACAAAGAGTGATGGAGTCAAGGAACAGCAGAAGGAAGGCTATGCTAGAAACATCCTGTTCAGATAAAGAATACCACAGGGGCAAAATAGTCACCACAAAATTATTTAAGAGAGACATATTTATTACCTGTTTTTAAAATGCAGATCCTGTAATAATTTCAAGCTGTCTTCAGTGAATGTTAAATTCAATAAAAATACATTTTAATTTTGAAAATACTAAGCTTTAAATAAATGCAGAAGTTCCAAAGAGGAGCCTCAGGCTAAGCGGGAAAGTTCCAGCTGTATAAATTAATTTACATGAAAGAGCTCTCACGCCTTCTTTAGAAATGGCATGCTCTTAGAAAAACCCAAATATTCATAAAGAAATTCAAGAATTCAAGCAGGAGGCACTGACAGCTGCAATCATTTATTTTTCAAACTCCTGATCATGTTATAGCATGCCTGCAAGAAATGAGGTAGAATAGTAAAAGGAAAAAAAAAGCTGATGAAAGAAACAGACAGAAGGCCTTCAATACCTTTTCAAACCTAGTGCTCAGATGTCCTTGAATTTTAAATCAGGATCATATCAATAGAAATTAATTTTATGCCATTAAGCTCCCCAAATAAATATCCCCTTTGGTGTAGCCATATGATCTAATAAAATCCAAACAAAAAGCATCTTTCAAAAATTCCCATATCATGTTATTTTCCTTCTCCAATTTACCTGATGATAGATCTGGTTCCATTTTTAAATTAATTTCCAGGATTCTCTCAAAATCTCTAGAGATATTGTCACAGAACACATGCAAGTGTGTGTGTGTGTGTGTGTGTGTGTGTGTGTTGTTGTTGTTGTTAGGTACTGACTCATGGCAACCCTATGTACAATAGAATGAAATACTCCCAAATACTGTGCATGCCCAGCACTGTATCAGTGTTTTTCTGCTACTCATAGGGTTTTTGATGAATGATTGTTTCAGGATTGTTTCGTTAGTGGGCTGCCAGTTCCTTTTCCAGTTTTTGTGGTAGTGGGGATCAAACTCAGGGGCTTAGAGTGCACAGGACAAGCATTCTATGAAATGAGCTAAGCCCCAGACCCACGTGTGTGTGTGTGTGTGTGTGTGTGTGTGTGTGTCTTTCTGACTAGTCTATTCTTTTCACTTAAAAATGTCTTGGATATACTATACTTATATTGCTAGTATTTGAAGTTTACTGACTTCTAAGGCAAAATCTAATTCCTACATTGTGAATCTTTATCTAAGCCTATTTTCTCCATGGTAAATGTAGACTGCATAATCAGATCACTATCTTAGCAATTATTTCACTGATTTGGTGTTTAAAATATATTTTTGTGCTTTTGATGTTATGTATAGGCATTAATACATTGGTAGTATATACACTGTCTATGTTGTTACATTTTTATATATAATTTAACCCTACAAACAAGTTTTAAACTATTTGAGAAAAATACTTCAAAATTCTGTAGAGCTCTCATGTTCTTTCAAACAGAGCTTCACATATAGTTATGCTCAATATAAGCCTCTCAATAAATAAGTGCTTTACAATGCATAAAAGTGGAAACTATAGGCCTTTAGACTTTAAAGTAGATACATTTGAAAGAAAATTGACTTATTGAATAACTCTTTAACATAATGAAAAATACAAGAAAAATGTCCTTGAATTTCTATCAGTATAAATCCTAATCTTATAGAAAATACATCACAGGAAAGAGCTTAGGATTTTTTTAAAAAATAAAGTAATTTTAGCAGAAAGAAGTTTTAGAATTCCTTTCTGTGAGTTTGAAAATAATACAGTGATTTTCTTTCTGCTAGCTGTAAAGAAAACTGATGACCCTTCTCATTGTCATTGTAAGTAAAAGTTCTTAAGAGTACTCTCTTTGAGGATCTCTGGAAGAGAATTGCCATTATCACATGAGCTCCTGTTACTGGGGTAATTTTGAGACACCTATGTGCATAGGCACACATACAATGTGTGCACATTTCTGTATATCCTATAGAAATTTAGAACCAGCAAGAAACTCACAGATCATGGATCTGAATATATACAATATTGAGACACATAAATATATAATCTTCAGTAGAAAATTCACCACATTTTCTTATCAGGTTATATTCTAACTAAACTTTTCAAGAGGCTGGGGTTTAGCTCAGTTGGTAGAGTGATGCTCCACACTTTCTGAGGACCCAGGTTCCATCCCCCAACTGCAAAAACAGGAGAAGAATGTGATAGTCCACTCCTGAATACAATCCTGAAATAATCAGCCATTGAAAATGCTATGAGAGTCTCTGTGAGTTGGGCCTGACTCAACAGTACCTAATAAACAACAACCAAATTATTCCAGGCCACGGCAAATTTTCTGGAATATACACATATTAAGTCATAGAGGGATGAAAAGAGTGTGCATCTGAACCTCACTCTTCTAGGCAGGTTTGCACACTGACTACAGTAGAAATAAGGTGCTACATTTTTTAAAGCTTCTTACTCCACTCCCTACAGTATAATATAGAGTACCCTGTATGTATGTTCTATTAAAGTAAGATTCTTATGAGCGCTACATTCAGATTTGTTCACCTTTTCTACTTGCTTTAGTCAAGGAAAATCCACCCAATACAGAAATTTTTCTATAAAAATTACTTGAATAAATTCTTTAGTTGAAGGTTGTAAGTCAAGAGCAAAAAAATAATTTTTTTATAAAAAGAACTAAATTATATGTCTCTATCTATCTATCTGCCTGCAGCTGTAGCCCTGTGGCATCCAATCCCGTCAGATCTCGGAAACTAAGCAGGGTCAGGCCTGGTTAGTACCTGGATGGGAGACCACCTGGGAACACCAGATGCTGTGGGCTTGGGAGAAGGACCTGGCAACCCCCTCCCAAAAAGCAATCTGCCATTGAAAACCCTATGAACAGCAGAGAAGCACTGATAATAGTGTTTCCCCTGTTGTACAGAGGGTCGCTATGAGTCGGATACCGACTCGACGGCACCTAACAACAACAACAATCTATCTATCTATCTATCTATCTATCTATCTATCTATCTATCTATCTCTCTATCTATTGATATAGATATATACTGAGAATGATATGTGGTAGGAGGTGTAAGATTTCTAATGCCTCCACACTAATGAACTCTTGAAATGCTTCAAAGGCTAGTTGTTATCTGGTTCACATTTCTCTTTTGTTTGTGTGTGGAAAAATATATACTTGTTGATATTCTAGATCTCTCATCTTCTTTCCCTCCTTCCATCCCTCCTATCTCTTGCTCATACACATACATGAACATTGTTTTTGGTAGACAATTTTTATTTTTTCCTTATGCATTTGCTCAGCATTCACTGTGAGTTCAAAAACTTTATCCATCTTCTGGTTTATAGCCTCTCTGTTTTGTTTTTTTTTTTTTACTCAATACTGGAGGTTGAACACTGTCTCATGCTAGACAAGTCCTCTACATCTGGGCTGCACCTATAGACTATTTTTTATTTTTTATTAGGAGACAGGTTCTCCTTAAGCTGCACAGCTTCTTCTGGCCTTGAACTCCTGATCCTACTGCCTCAGCCTCCTGAGCTGCTGGGATTACAGGCATGTGCCATAATGCCTGGCTCTCACCTACTTCTAATTGATAATTTGGGCTGGGGTTTAGCTCAGTTGGTAGAGTGCTTCTCTGAGCTCTCTGAGGCCCTGATTTCAATCCCCCAAATCACAGAAAATGGAGAAGGACATGGCAATCCACTTAAAGCAATCCCAAGAAAATCAGCCATTGAAAATCCTACGAGGGTCACCATATGTCAGACCCAACTGGATGGCACCTGACAACAACAACAAGGGTAACTTTTCTCTGTATTGAACAGAATCTAGAGTTTCTTGCTTTCTCTCTTCTTAAAGCTTGCTGTTATATTCTGTGAACTACATTCTGACCTAACCTGTCTTGAATGTTTTGTGGGAAAAGCTAAATTCCTTATTAAAATCTAAATTTAAAATACTTGTCTCTTCCTTTACACTCATTTCATTGAGAAAATGTTGACTCCTATAACTCAGTGTGTCATTAGGTATCCTGTTAGACTCTTGCTTTACATTATTAGATATAAAATTCAACTATTGTATTTCAAATATCATGAAATCTATAGATGGACATCCATTTATCTGGAGTCCTACAACCTCTCCAGACTCTGATGAACCCTATAACAAACTAGAGGAATTCAAGGTGGAATATGATACTTATAAATCTACAAACATGATTTTTATAGACAGCTGGTTATAACTATAGGTAGTTTTGAATATGTGGATGGATGTTTGTTGGTTGTTGTTGTTAGGTGCCAGCTCTCTAGTCATGTCTGACTCATAGCACCACTCATAGGGTTTTCAATGGCTGATTGTTTGGGGATTGGCTTGGGAGTGGATTGTCATGTCCTTCTCCCATTTCTGCAGTGCTAGGAGTCAAACCCAGGACCTCAGAGACTACAGAATGGTGCTCTACCAACTAAGCTAAAACCCAGCCCTGTGGATGGACAGATGTATTCAAACCAAACAGAGCATACATTTCAGTGTTAAAAGAACCTCAGTTTAAAAGTTCATTGTGAAGAGTAGAACAGAGCATCTAAATGGTGCTTTGTTGAAAGGTGAACCTTGTCAGATGAAACATCATCTGACAAGCTATTCCTAAAACGTGTGTTTGAATGTGAATAAACCAACAGTTGGGCTCTCTGGGTCACTGTTGAATAGTAGCATAACTTTCCAGAGCCATAGGTTTGGGCAGTAGCTGTGATTGCTTCACACTCAAATTGCCTCCAGTAATGTTGGGAATTATTGAAAGATGTGGAAAGATTGAGTTGTATATGCTGATGAGACTAAGTGCCACATATACCATAGCCCACAGCCAACTGTACCAAGTCTTTAGTGTCCCAGGCATGGTAGCAACCATCAGAGACACAACAGCAAATCTCATCAAGCCTGTTGCCCGAGGATATTTCAGTATACTGGGGAAGAATGATGAGTAATAGAGAAATGAACAAGAAAGTACTAAATGGCTTTCAACTAGATACTTTAAAAAAGTGCCCACCAACAATTATTTTCTGAATTAGTGTCAGATATAGGGAACTCAATCTATTTATGCAAAATGACCTATATATAGGTAGAAGAAGGGTGTTAGAAACTGTGAATAATGCTTTTAAGGGAGCCCCACATTTGTGGCTTCAGAGTGTTAGAAATATGTACTAGATGGGTGATTCTAGTAGAAGCTACAAGTTGGGTTCCTACAATGTGAAAAGAATAAATTGTACCTAAATAGTTTGTGTAAGTGTATGAGCTGACTGAAGGTATAAGTTATAGAAGGTATTTTATATGAGAAATCTGTCCTATAGTTTTCTATACCTTTTATCTTCCATCAATTTTGACCTTGCTTACTTTCAGGTTAATATGATTCTCTCTTTGTTCTGTGGATGGCAGACTAATTTTTCACATAAAATAGGAGCTTCTTCTAGGAGTAGTGGTCATAGGGGAAACATGAGCATGAATTTTAGGATGTGAGTGAAACTAAAAGACAAGAATGAGGAAGGCACCCTGAACAAGTAAAAAAGGAAAAAATAGCTTATCTTTTGTTCAGGGTAAAAGTGAAATTATTTCAGTAACACTTACTTAAACAATTTTGCATTCTTGTAGTGTGTATTTAAATTTGTGTGTTTTTTAAAAAAATACTGACATCATAAGTTTTTGCATCATCTAAAAATATTTTAATTGGTCCATCTGGAATTTGAAATACTAATCTACTTATTATAAAGCAGGTGTGAGACACTTCTGCATATTCTGTCCTTAATTGAAGCTTTAAAAAGCAAAATTATATTGTCTATTTTGAAATTTAAAAATATGAAGTTAGACCTGAATAACAAAATGTATGGAATAATATGATT
>VMDO01032854.1:0-12628 GCA_007922755.1 Pedetes capensis
CTTCTACTAACAATAAGATTGTAAATGAAAATTTGAAAAAAGCACTCACATTTTCACCACTCTGATATGTTAGCTCTTTCCATTTCTTCTTTGGTTTTCATTACTGTTACATCCCAGTGTATAGTTTTTAATGTATCTGACTTTATCCACATTGATACAGTTACAAATAACTTCATTGTGTGAATGTTAGATTAATTACAATGATGTACTACCACTTAATCCATGGTTGGATATTAAAGTAATTCATAATTTTAAATGTTTATATTATAATGGCCTACCACTGTGCCACCCTGGTTTCCAATCCCATCAGATCTCAGAAGCTAAGCAGGATCAGGCTTGGTTAGTCCTTGAATGGGAGATCACCTGGAAATACTAGGTGCTTGGGAGAAGGATCTGACAGACCACTACTTAAGCAACTAGCCATTGAAAGCCCTATGAATAGCAGAGAAGCACTAACAATAGTGCCTGGCATGGCACAGTGTCCACTACTGTTTTGTCTATTGTACACAGGGTCACTATGAGTCACACGTAATGTGAGGGTACCCAACAACAACAACAACATAATGATGATGGCGTTTTAGAAGGGTATATATCTTTCCTAGATGTGATCTTTGTATTTATGTGAAAGGATCTGACGCTTTTGGAAGGAGTATTAAGAGGGGATGGCATATCATGTATGAACATGTCAGCTTTTAGCAGTTGAATATTTCTGCATTTTTCGTGATTGAATGAGCACACCAGCTACTCAGGGTGCCCCCACTGTTCTCCAGTAGTATGTGTATTCTGAGGGACCTTGTTAGTGGTGGCTCTCTTTTTGTCTTGAGACTACTTAGGATTGAATTAAGAGACATTTCAAGCAATCATTCTTTTAGGAAACAAATAAAAATTACCCTATTTTTTTTTAAAAACAATACCAAAGAAAAATATTGTTGTATTTTTGTGTGCTTTAATTGGAGGGAGTAATTTTAGTGAATTTTACAAGTTAGTTTTTGGAGTTAAAGATGTAAGCATGATTATAATCCCCCCCCCCCCCGCAATACTGGCAGGGGGTTGAACCCAAGGCCTTGCACATACTTTGCAAGCACTTTACCACTCACTTGCACTGTCTCTCCCTCTTTCTATTAGTTTTTATTTTGAGACAGGATCTTGCTAAATTATGCAGGCTACCGTTGGCCTCAAATTTGGGATTCTTCTGTCTCACGTCCTGAGTTGCTGGGATTATAGGTATGTACCACTGCACCTGGCCATAATCATAGTTTTTTTTTTTTCTTTTTGTGGTACTAGGGGTTGAACCCAGGGCCTCACACTTGCATGCTCTGCAAGTGCTGGACCACTGAGCTACACCCTTAGCCCATTTTTTTACTGTTTGAGACAGGGTCTTGCTAAGTTACACAGACTGCCTGTGGTCTCAAATTTGCGATCTTCCTGCCTCTGCCTCCCGAGCCACTGGGATTACAGGCATGTGCCACCATGCCCGGCCATAATCATAATTTTTGATAACATTTGTGCTTGTATGCTATAATCATAGGTTTCTGGCAGGTTTTCAGAAGTGGTAGAAAAAACTTTTTTTTTTCTTTGTTGGTGATGAAGATAGAACCTCCAAAGCCTTGGCAATGCTAGATAAGTCTTCTAGCACTGAAAACAAAGTGTTTTTTTTTTTTTAAACAGTACTGGGGTATTGAACTCAGGGCTTTGCTCATGCTATGCAAGTGCTCTACCACTGAGCCGCATCCCCTAGGTCCATTTTTTTCTTTAGCAACAGGTCCTGTTGTGTTTCTAGGCAGCCTCTGGCCTTGAGCTTGTGATTTTAGCCTCCCTAGTTGCTAGGAGCTATCATGCCCAGCATTTTGTTGTCATTGTTGTTATTGAATTTAAGTTGTAAACTAAACTTGAGTAACACTCTATAAATATATACTAATTATAGATAACCTGAAAACTTTTGATGATTAAGTTTCAGGTTTTATTGAGTATTTGATTGAGACAGAGTCTTTCTATGTAGCCTAGGCTGATCTCTGATTCAATCTTCCTGCCTCAGCCTCCCAAGTGCTGGGATTATAGGTATGTGCCACTATATTTGGCTTCAACTTTCAGCTTTCATATCTTTGTATCACAAGCAGTACATTTGGGCACCATAGTTGTCGTTGTTAGGTGCTGTCCAGTTGGGACGGACTCATAGCGACCCTGTGTACAACAGACAAAATGTTACCCAACACTGTGCCATGCTTGGCACTATTGTCAGTGCTTCTCTGCTATTCATAAAGTTTCAATAGCTGATTAGTTTTTTGGGAGTGGCCTGCCAGGTCCTTTTCCCTAGCCTGTAGAACCTGGTATTCCCAGGCAGTCTCCTATCCACAGACTATCCAGGCCAACCCTACTTTGCTTCTGAGATCAGTTGGGCTCAGATGCCAGGGTGCTATGGCTACCGATGGGCACTGTGGAGCAAGCCTGTAATACCAGTGATTCTGGAAGCTGAGACAAGAGGATTGCAAATTTGAGGTCAGAGACTGCCTGTGCAACTTAGTGAGACTCCATCTCAAAATAAAAAAGAGGCTGGAGGTGTAGCTCAGTGGTAGAGCACATGGATAGCATGTGTGAGATCCTGGGTTCAGTCCCTCAGTACTGCAAAAAATAAATAAAATGAGTAAATAAGACAGTGCTACCGTGATTATTTACCTGAATTTAGTATTTAGAATTAAAAATTCATGATGATCTGTTACTTTTTATTCCAATAGTTGTATGTGAGTGTGTTTAATAAAGCTAACGACGGAATACTAGAGTACTTCCCTCCTTACCACCAGGGATAAGACCCTTGGCAGATGCCTGAGACCAGAAACCAGAGATAGAACAGAACCTGATATATGTTGTGCTGTTTTTTTCTATACATACATACACATGATAAAGTTTAGTGTATAAATTAGTCAAAGAGATTAACAAGTAGTAGAACAATTATAAAAATATGCCATATAAAAATTTGCATGTTAGGATCATTAAGTAAAATAAGGGTAATTTAAACACAAGGACTGTGTACTGAGACAGTAGATCTGATAACTGAGACAGCTACTAAGTGACCAACAGGTGGGTAGGGTATATGCAGCAGCATGGAAATACTGTACAAAGGGATGACTCGTCCTAGGTGAGATGGAGAGGGAAGCACAGAATTTCATCCTGTTACTCAGAATGGCATAGAATTTCAATGTTATGAATTGTTTATTCCTATAATTTTCCTCTTAATAATTTTGGACAGTGGCTGTTTGAGATTAAGTGAAACCACAGTAAACTATATACTGTGGGTAAGAGGTGGGACTACTTGTGTACATTTGAGCCTAAAAGAAACAGTTTTACTTTAATGTTTGCTACTCACCCTGTTTGTAGCAGGAGCTAGGTGTTGGTGGTTAAGTTGTTTTCCCCCGGAAAAGGAAAGTAGTGATGGAGACTTAATTCAAATGTTATTTCTATGCTTTATCATCTAATGGTGTTGGAACTGCAGCTCTTTTATAGTAGCTGTAGACAATCTGTGTAATGTGATAAAGACCTCAGAGTTTTTCTTTGAACTAGGTAAGAGCTCCACCTTGTGATCTTTGAGCATATTTTTTAAAAAATTAATAACCTACAGTAGCCCCAAAAAGATTTCTGATTTTTAAACTCATGCTTTTATTGAAGCTTTACCCATTCTTATAGTTTTGGATTTCCAAACTTAGGTCAAAAGATTTGAGGGCATTGTTTATGAGTTTTGTAATGTTAAGTCTTTGGGCAGCAAATTGTATTTAAATGCAAATGTGGAAATTTAAAATAAGGATAAAACATCCTTGACTTTTTATTTAAAGTTTTCTGTCTTTGAGAAAATTCCTCCTGTCAACTTATCTTGTGCTCCCCTCTAAATTACAAAACAATTTTAATACTTATAATTTTTGCTGAGGTACGACAAAATATTTTGTTGGCAAACAAGTTATTTGGAGATGATTAGTATAGTGAAAACTCACTGTGGTGTATGGAATTTAGGAGTCTTATGTTTAATGCTATTAGATGGCAGTAAATGTAGATGATTTGTATTGGAAATAATTATGTTTCCACATTTCTTGTATAAGTAGCTCTATAAGGGCAAGGATCATTGCTCTCCTGTTCATTACTATATTCCCAATGTCCACCACGGTGCTTGGCACATTGCAGATACTTATAATTGGTTGGATGGATTTTAAATATTTAGAAATTTTTTCCTTTTGCAGTGCTGGGCATTGAATCCAGGGTTTTTACACATGCTGGGTAAGCACTTCTACCACTCAGCTACATCCCCCAGCCCTAGAAACATTTTTTTTTTTGAGACAGTGTCTCCATATGTAGCCCAGGCTGGCCTTGAACTTGTCACCTTCCTGCCTCAGCCTCTCAAGTTCTGGGATTACAGTTGTGTGCTGCCATGTCTAATTAATATTTGTTGTTGTCTGACTCATAGTGACCCTTATAGGGTTTTCAATGGCTGCTTGTTTTGGGATTGCCTTGGGAGTGGATTGCCACATCCTTCTCCCATTTTTGCGGTGCTGGGAATTGAACTCAGGACCTCAGATGGCAGAGTGGCACTCTACCAACTGAGCTAAATCCTAGCCTAATTAATATTTAGAAACTTATAAAAACACGTATTTCACTGGGATAGGAAATTGATCAGTTCAATGATTTTACAGCCTCTCTAGTTCTGGGATTACAATTGTGTGCTGCCATTTCTAATTAATATTTAGAGACTTATAAAAACACGTATTTCACTGGGATAGGAAGTTGACCAGGTCAATGATTGGACTAAGTCGATTTAAACCCTGTTGCAACATTCTTTTAAGAATATAGGCACCTTGTCTGGAGAGACTCCCATTTTATATTATGCTGTTATGTTTGCTTTGGTCTCTAATTACCAAATACATGTTAGTACAAGTTGAGTATCCATTATCCTAATATTTCAGATTTTGGGGTTTTTTGGGTTTTAGAATATGCACGTAGTCCTTACTAATCGAGCATCTGTACTCTGAAATTGGAAATTCTCCAAAATAGGAGAAATTTGAGCATCATGTTGATGCCCAAAAAGTTTTGGATTTTGGAGGATTTGTGCTTTTTAGATTATCAATGCATAATGTTTATAGCCTATGCTGTGCAAAATATGACCTGGCAAGACTTCTTGCTTTTACGTTAGGGAATTAGTGCTCATTAGAGGAATGTACTATATCATATAATGTTTAGTGCTCTCTACTTTTCTGAGGTGGTATGTTTATCACTTGTGATTGTTTAGGATACTTTATTTATGAAATGTCTTTTAAGTCTGCCTAAAAACTGTTGAAAGGAAGCAACAAGTTTTTTTTTTTTTTTTTTTTTTTTTCATTTTTGGTGGTAGGAATAAAATCGTAGCTAAGCACGCACTCTATTACTGAGCTACACCCCTAGCTCGAGAAATTTATTTTGTGGTACTGGGGGTTGAATGTAGGGTCTTGCGTTTGCATGCTTTGCAAGTGCTGTACCACCATGCTACAATCCCCCCATTGTTGTTTTTTTTTTTTTTTTTTTACTTTTTGAGACAGGGTCTTGCTAAATTATACAGACTGCCTCTGGTCTCAAATTTGCAATCCTCCTGCCTCTGCCTCCTGAGTCGCTGGGATTACAGGCATGTGCCACCGTGCCTTGCTGGAAAATTTGGTTTTTATGAAATACTCAGAGTCTGACACACAGCATAGGTCACATGGCCACTGTTTATTTCTTCCTTATCACCTGGGTTACCTCATCTTTTGACTAGAATTTATTAGGTCAGTACCTTAAAAACAAAACGGTTTTTATTTTAAAATCTATTATTTTCAGAGATACAGGGATATTCTATATGTGAAAACTAGCTGTAGGACTCTGGTGTGTACTACTTAGAAAATTCCTTAGGTTAAAATAAGAATAAAGCCAGATTAACATTTCATGGTCTTGGAGAGGAACAATACGAGAGCAATTATTGGCTGACTGTTTCGGGATTGCCTTGGGAGTGGATTACCAGGTCCTTCTCCCATTTTTGCGGTGCTGGGAATTGAACTCAGGACCTCAGAGCCTGCAGTGTAGCACTCTACCAACTGAGCTAAATCCCAGCCCACTAGAGCAATTATTTAGGGCAAGTGGAAGTCCATACTAACTGTTATACTTAATATGATTTTTCAATCTAAGCACCTTTCAAATAAAAGATAAACTCAAAGTGGTAGTATACGCAATTCAGAAGGCTTAATTTGTGGATTATTCATTCTTTTCTCCTAGTACTTCATTTGTTGTTTTGCTGTTCACAAAGTATTTTTATAAACAAAAATTAACATTTTTGTTGTTTTATCCTAACTAGAATAAATGAGGAAATGCAGTGTTTTGAACCTTTGTATATTAATTAAATATTAGTAGGATTTATGTTTTTTAGAAATTTGAATTTGATTGAAAACTTGGAACATCTTGTGTGGTGTCTTTGAAAGAAATCATTAGAATTTCATCAGTAATATTATATTTGATTGTATAATTGCATACATTTAGTCTTACTTGCTTTTCATTAGGTAGCCACCAAGTACTAGATTTTCTTGGGAAGAAAAGGAAAATATACAACAGAAAACTATAAAAGAAATTATGTGTAAGACTTAACAGTTTCAGACCTTAGCTTCAGCCTGTTTTCTCCTTTTTGTTACAGACTGGTCATTTGCTGTTAGGTCATTCTCTCATTTACAAAATGCATCTGTAACCTTTAAAGCTACTTTTCTTATGACCAGACTTGCACTTACTTTGATCAGAAGTGGCATTCTTTGTTTTTTTTTTTTTTTTTGAAACAGAGTCTTGCTGTGTAGTCTAGACTGGCCTCGAACTCTCCCAAGTGCTGGGATTACAGGCGTGGACCAGCAAGCCCAATCACAAATGGCATTGTTATGTTATCCATATGATTTGACTTTTTGCTATGCTAGAGATTGAACTAAGGCCCTCGAGCATGCTCAGCAACATACGACATTATTGATGTTCAATTTGATTTTAAGTTTCTTGAGAGGAATAGATCAGATCTAACATCTTTTCCTTTTGTTTCTCAACACAGGGTAGTATTATCATGAAGGGGTGGTTTATTAGTAAGCCAGGCTTTGAACTGTATGTTTCCTCAAGGAAAAAGCTGTTCTTAAAGTGTGTTTAAGTTATATCTTAGTTTTTTTTTATTAGCTCCTTTGAACCCTATCTTTACATTACCAGAAAAAAACTATAATTTTTCAGGCTTGTCTTATTATGGTTTAAACTCATCATAGGTATTTCAGGACCAGTAAAAGAGTCAGTCCTTTTTCTTTTTAGTGTGTGATGGCACCTAATAACAACACCATGCGTGTATGTAGGTTCCAGGGTGTGTGTGTGTGTGTGTGTGTGTATAGTGCAGGCTAGAATACCATAAGAAATTTTAAATGTAATTGACTAATGAAAGACTTTACCTCTGTGTGGTCTTATTACTGTGGAGCTACAAGATATATATATATATATATATATATATATATATATATATATATATAATTTTGTTTTTTAAAATTTGTTTTTGTGGTACTTGGGGGTTCGACCCAGGGCCTTGCACATACTTTGCAAGTGCCCACTTGTCTGCAGCCCCCAACCTCTTTATTTGTATTTTTTGTGGTACTTAGGAGTTGAACCCAGGGCCTTGTGCATACTTTGCAAGTGCTCTACCACTGGTCTGTAGCCCCAACCTCTCTTACTTTTATTTTTTGCAGTACATGGGGGTTGAACCCAGGGATTTGCACATATTTTGCAAGTGCTCTGTACCTCCAGCCCATTTTTTATTTTTTATACTGACATAGGTCTTCCTAAATTATGCAGGCTGCCTCTGGCCTTGAACCTACGCTCCTCCTGCTTCCGCTTCCCAAATCACTGGGATTACAATCTAAGCCTCAGCACCCAGCCCCCTTTTTATTTTTTATCTGGAGACATGGTTTCGCTAAATTACACAGGCTATCTCCAGTTTGGAACTTGAGATCCTCCTGCCGTGGCCTCCCAAATTGCTGGGATTACAGATGTGTGCCACCAGACCCAGCTACAGATTCATAGTTAGAAAAAGTAGCTAATTATAAGGGAAATAATCCTTATTTACTAAAATACTTTAGCACACTAGGAGAATTTAGCTTTTGAGTATGGCTATCCCTTTCTAGTATTAAGAGTGTATTTATAGTAAATGTCGTTGTCTCTTCTTTAAAGGAATTGTCTTTCTGAGAGGAAACTGTCATTTTACTGACGTAAATATATGAATATATTTCTGACATTGGGCTGTTCCAGAAGATGATGAAGAAATGATAGCAGCTCCAGAAATACCAACTGATTTTAGTCTGCTACAGTAAGTACATTGTACTGTAATAATTTTTAGATACTCGTTATTCCCACAAAATGGGAACTTGTAACTTTGTTTATATTTACATTTGCTTGTGAAGATCTAATGGATAAAATAGTATGATTTTTTTTGTGGTCCTTGGGGCTTGACTCTAGGACCTCACACATGACTTTTCCAAGTGTTCTACCACTGGGCAGCACTCCTGAGGCATGGGATTATAGGCATGCCCCACCACATTGGGCTAGTATATGTTGTGAAAGAGTTTATACTGATGTTCATTGGGTTCTTTAGTAGTTAATAGTCCTTACTCTTTGGTTCTGTGTTTTTAACTTACATACTGGACAATTTTTTTATTTTTTGATGTACAATTCTGAGTCCACGATTATCAGTTGTTTTGAGGGAGCATTATGAGAGTCTTAAAAAGTTAAGTTTTCTTTTTAGTGAGGAATATGTTTTGGATGTATTATCTGATTTTTCTTACCAAATCAAATGAAGAAGGATGTGGTGGCACCTTACAGGTGGCATGCCTGTAATCCCAGCAACTCCAGAGGCAGAGGCAGGAGGATTGCAAGTTTGAGGCCAGAGGCAGCCTGTGTAATTTAGTGAGACTCTGTTTTAAGATAAAAAATGAGCCGGGCGTGGTGGCTCACTCCTATAATCACAGTGGATTGGAAGGTGGAGGCAGGAGGATTGCAAGTTCAAGAATAGCAGTCTGTGAAATTTAGTGAGACTCTGTCTCAAAAAGTAAACAAACAAACAAACAAAAAGGGCTGAGAGTGCAGCTCAGTGGTCCAGCACTTGCAAAGCATGTAAGTGTGAGGCCCTGGGTTCAACCCCCAGTACTGCAAAAAAAAAATTAAAAAAAAAAAGATAAAAAATGGGCTAGGGCTGTAGCCCAGTGCTAGAGCACTTGCAAAAATGTGTGTGAAGCCCTGGGTTTGACCCTTGAGTACCACCCTGCACCCCCCCCCCCCCAAATCAGCCCATCTAGGAGGGTAGGACATGGCTGTTGATTTTTGGTCAGAAGCAAGTGATATGCATATTGGTCCATAAAGTGATTTTAACATAGGTATGGTCTTTAAACACCGAACCTCTACCGAACACCCCCATCTTTAAAGCTACTTGAGCTCCTTGACTTATTTTTATTCTAATTACCCACCCCTCTTTTGGCTCAGTAGTTGGGGCTTGAACCCAGGGCCTTGTACATACTATGCAAATGCTTTAACACTGGGGTGGACTGCCAGCCCATTTTTAGTATGTATGTGTATGCGTGTGTATATACATTTGTTGTTGTTGTTAGATGCCGTCGAGTCGGTATCCGACTCATAGCGACCCTCTGTACAACAGGGGAAACACTATTGTTAGTGCTTCTCTGCTGTTCATAGGGTTTTCAATGGTAGATTGATTTTTGGGAGGGGGTTGCCAGGTCCTTCTCCCAAGCCTACAGCTTCTGGTGTTCCCAGGAGGTCTCCCATCCAGGCCCGACCCTGCTTAGCTTCCGAGATCTGACGGGATTGGATGCCACAGGGCTACAGCTGCAGGCATGTATGTGTGCGTGCGTGTGTGTGTGTGTGTGTGTGTGTGTGTGTGTGTGTGTGTGTGTGTATTTATTTATTTATTTTGACTCAGGGTCTTGCTAAGTTACCCAGGTTCCTCTGGCCTCAAACTCACATAGTCTTCCCTCAGCCTCCTGAGTAGCTGGGATTACAGGTGTCTGCCATGACACCCATTTTACTCCCCCTGTTTTTAAGAAGTGGGGTCTCAATGTGTTGCCCAGGCTAGCCTGGAACTTGCTATGCAGCCCAGGCTGGCCTGAAACTCAGGATACTCCTCCTTCAGCCTCTCAAGTACTGGGATTACAGGCGTGTGCCACCATGATTGGATAGCGAGTTCAAAGCCAGCCTGGGATATATAGTTGTTGTTGTTGTTAGGTGCTGTCGAGTTGGTATCCGACTCATAGCGACCCTCATAGGGTTTTCAATGGCTGAGTGCTTCGGGATTGCCTTAGGAGTGGATTGCCAGGCCCTTCTCCCATTTTTGCGGTGCTGGGAATTGAACTCAGGGCCTCAGAGACTGCAGCGCAGCGCTCTACCCACTGAGCTAAATCCCAGCCCGGGATATATAGTAAGACTCTGAAAAAAAAAAAGGGGGTGGGGGACAGGAGAAGGGACAATTTCAACTCCTATGTTTAATAGTGATTTTCTATCTATTCTTTCTTTTCTTTTCCCCCTCTCCCTCTCCATCTGTCTCTGTCTGTCCGTCTGTCTGTCTCTCTCTCTCTCTCTCTCTTTCTCTTTCTCTCTCTCTCCTCTGTGTGTGTGTCCCTCCCGTCCGTCCGTCCTTCCTTCCTTCCTTCCACAATAATTCACTATGTAGCTTAGGCTGTCCTGGAACTCACTATGTAGACCAGGCTGGCCTCAAACTTGCATTGATCTGCTGCCTCAGCCTCCCGGGTGTTTGGATTACAGGTGGGCACCACCATACTGGGCTGCATTGGTGATTTTCATACCAAACTTCAGTTCCATGAGGTGCCTGAGTTAAGAGTGAATGAACCTTTAAACTGTCCATAGGTCCCTTTAACTTTATTTTACACACACACTATTTCCTGTTAGGTTCTTTGTGAGACTTGAATAGAAAAGGGAATTTGGTTGCTAAAAGTTTTGAACACAAGTGATAGATTGTACATAACAGCCAGTGCCTGCTTTTTGATATGGTATGGAGATTTTCATATTTTTAATAATTTTATCTTTGGAGTATTGAGTCTACTGAGATAGTAGCTAATATTTCAAAGTATGACCTTTTTTGTGGTTCTGGGGATCAAATCCAGGGTCTGTGAATACCAGGCAAGGGTTCTACTGCTTAGTTACACTCCCATCCCCCAAAGTATGTGATTTTAATCCCAATGTATATTTACTCTATTTTAAGATTTTTGAGAAAAATTTTTTGTTTTTGTTTGCTTGAGGGAGGACATGGAATAGTTGAGAAAGAAATAAAATTTTCATTTAGCTTGTTTAAAATTATTAAAGACATCAAAGTTTCTCCAAATAGCATCTTCAGTGAGGATCCCACATATTCCACGTCTTCCATTTCTTTGTAAAAGTAAACTACTAGTTTAGTTAAAAATAGTAAATGCCTGCTGTATATAAGACATCGTAGCAGATTCTGTGAGGAATTAAGTTAGATACCTGTTCCTTTGTGAGATCTTATTTTATTTTATTTCTATTTATTTTTGTGTTACTAGGAGGTCGAACCCAGGGCCTTTTGCATACTTTGCAAAGCACTTTACCACTGATCTGTACCACCTGCCTGCTTTTTATTTTTTTATCTTGAGATAGGGGCTTGCTAAGTTACACAGGCTGTCTCTAGCCTCAAATTTGTGATCCTCCTGCCTCTGCCTCTCAGGTCGCTGGGATTATAGGCATATGCTACCATGCCCAACATGAACTATTGATTTAAAGATATAAAGAAATTACAAAATTTGTTTTCTTTGCTTTGTGTGGTACTTGAGAGTTGAACTCAGGGTCTTGTACATACTTTGTAAGTGTTCTGCCATTCGTCTGCACCCCCAGCCCCATAATTTATTTTTTATTTTTAGTCAGCATCTCACTAAGTTAAGAGGCTGCCTCTGGCCTCAAACTTAAGATCCTCCTGCCTCTGCCTCCTTAATTGCTAGGATTACAGGCTTATGCCACTGTGCCCATCTTGAAATATCCTAAATACACTAAGGTGGTTGTTTTTAGGTGCTGTAAAGTCAGGCTCAACTCATAGCAACCCTATGTACAACAGAACTAAACACTACTATACACTATGCCATGCCCACAATATTTTTATATTTGAGCACATTGTTGCAGCCACTGTGTTTCTTTTCATTTTGAATCATTCTACACCAGCAAATGGAAGCTCCAAGGGCTTTACTCCATTTTTATCATTAAGGTCAACTTTACTTTGAGGAAGCATGTCTTCCCTAGTCATTTCTTGAATGCCTTCTAGCCTGCAGGGCTCATTCGCCAGCACTGTATTTGACAGTGCTTCTTTGCTATTCATAGAATTTTCAATGACTAATTATTTCGGTGCCTGCAACCATAGCACTGTGGCATCCAATCCTGTCAGATCTCAAAAACTAAGGAGGGCCGGGCCTGGTTAGTACTTGGATGGGAGAACCCCTGGGAACACCAGATACTGTAGGCTTGGGAGAAGGACCTGGCAACCTGCTCCCAAAAAATCAGTCCACTATTAAAAATACTATGAATAGCAGAGAAGCACTGACAAAGTGTTTTTGCCTGT
>VMDO01032855.1:0-18562 GCA_007922755.1 Pedetes capensis
CTGAGCTTGTGTTCGTTCACTTAAAATAATTTTCTCTAATTCCATCCATTTTGCTGCAAATGACCCTATTTCATTTTTCTTGATTGCTGAATAATATTCCATTGTGTATATATACCATAGTTTTTTTATCCATTCTTCTGTTGAAGGGCACTTTGGTTGATTCCATATCTTTGCTATTGTGAAAAGCGCTGCATTGAATCTGTTTGTGCGCGATCTTCTCTTCCCTTCGGAACAGACCATTCTCTGTGCAAGAACCAAACTCCCTTAACAGCACATAGTACTTTCCTCCTCAAGTCTCCCTCCCTCTGCTGCCTACAAACCCCGGCCACACCCTTGGGCACCCACAGTGAAATCTTGACTGATCACTCACCACAAGGAGCTCAGCCCGCCTGTGGAACTTCCTACCCGACAAGCTGGCGCAGAAGTGAAAGTGAAATTCTCAGGGCCAGCAGGAAGAGGAAAGAGGAAGACGTTTCTGGTCCAAAGGCGCCGCAGCCCTTTAGGCCCCTGGAGACAGGGCAGTTCATTAACCCAGTGTTTTTCCAGGGCAGAGAGGACAGTTTACACCAGTGTGAGAAGATACACGTGGTTGTTATAACTAGAGGCTGCAACTGGCCTCTAGTGGGTAGTGGCCAGGGTTGCTGCCAGATGCACAGGACAGCTCTTGTGACAAAGTACTGTCCAATTCAAAACGTCAAAAGTACTGAGTTTGAGAAACCTAGCTGGTAGAGGGGGCTGGGGTTAGCTCAGTTGGTGGAGTACTGTTCTTCTTTCTCTGAGGCCCTGGGTTCAATCCCCAGCAGGACAAAAATGGGAGAAGGACATGGCAATCCACTCCCAAAGCAAGCCTGAAACAATTAGCCATTGAAACCCTTATGAATAAATGGTGGAGAAGCACTGACATAGAGTCAGGCATAGCACAGTGTCAGGGAGTGTTTCGTTCTCTTGTACTTAGGGTCCCTGTGAGTCAGACCCAATCCAATGGCACCTAACTACACCAAGTTGGTAGAGTGCTGTTCTGTGCACTCTGAGGCCCTAGGATCGATCAACAGTATTGAAAAAACTGGGAGAAGGACCTGGTAGCCCACTCTCCGAAACAATCTCAAAATAATCATCCATTGAAAACTCTGTGAATAGCAGAGAAGCACTCACATAGTGCTGGGCATGGCACAGTGTTAAGAAGTGTTTTGTTTTGTTGCACATAGGTTCCTAGGAGTCAGACCCGAATCAAAGGCACCTAACAATAAACAACAACTTCCCAGTCCAGCAAGACACCAGCATCTCCTCTCCTACCACTTCTCTGGTTGTGCACAGACCCACAAATCAGTCCATGTGCCCACCAAAAGCAATAAACTCCCTCTCAGGAGATGGAAGGTTGGTGGAGAGGTGGACAAAGGTTGGTGGAGAGGTGGACAGTGCTGAGAAGGGTGGACTTAAGAGGACATGGGGAGCACTTGTTCTAGATCTTGATTGTGTGGTAGTTACACCAGCATGTAATATGCTCAAAACTCATTAAGTTGTGCACTCCAATAAGTAGGGTTTTGTTCTGTTTTGCTTTGTTTTTTTGCAGTGATAGGGGGTTAAACCCAGGACTCATACATGATAGGCAAGTACTCTACCACTGAGCTGCACCCCAAGCCATTTCCATTTTTTTTTATTTTGGGATAGGATCTTGGTAAATTGTGCAGGCTGCATCTGGCCTCAAATTTGCAATCCTTCTGTCAGCCTCCCTATAGCTAGGATTACAGACATGCACCACAGGCTCCAGCTAATGGATGCATTTTGTTGCATGTAACATGTACCTCAATAACACTGATGACAATAGAAATTTAAATTTTCAGCTGGGTGCAATGCTGCACACCTATAATCCTCACAACTAGGGAGGCAGAGGTAGAGAACCGTGAGTTCAAAGTCAGCCTGCATAATTTAGCAAGACCCTGTCTCAAAATTTAAAAAGTGAAAATGAGCTAGGAGTGCAGAACAGTAGGGTAGAGCACTTGCAATATATGTGCAGGTCCCTGGGTTCAGCCCCCAAGTACGCACACACATATACACACATATACACACACACACACAAAAAAAAAAAAATCGAAAGAAAAGGAAAAAAAAGAAAGAAGAGAAAATTAAATTTTGTAAGTGATTCTTATGTGAATCTGAGGCATATTGCCATTAGTTTTACGTACTAAATTAGAACTTTAGGGCCCTGGAGAGGAAGCGGTGCTTTAAAACTGAGATGATCTTGAAACTTCACCTGATGGGGAGGATGCTTGTCCAGGAAAGTCATCATTGTCATGGTTTGAATCTGAAATGTCTCCAAAAGGTGATGGGCTTTAACATTCAGGCCTCGGCTGGTGACACTGTGGAGACTGTGGCAACTTTGGGAGGTAGGACGTAGCCTTATGGAAGCGAATCACAGGGCCAGGCTTTGCAGGTTTTTACCGGGACCTGTAAGCCTGTGGGCTCTCTCCGCCCACTGTTCCTGATCTGTGCCCCAAGGTTCTGTGCTGTAGGCTCCACCATGCCTGTCCTGCTGCCACGCCTGCTCGGCCACCACATTATATGCCTGCTCTGCCTCTATGGACAGAAGTCCTCTAACCATGACCTTCCAATAAATCTCTCCTTGCAGATGTTTGTTTCAGTCAGTCTCTCTGCCACAGTAACAACGAGCTGACCAATACACCATCAGAAGTTACCTCTCTTCTTGGGCACAGGACAATCCCAGCACAACGTGCCTCCATGAAGAGCAGGTTGTTTTCATGAAGAAAATAAGTTGACGGATTCATTTTCTTTGCTGCATTCAAGAAAAATCCTAACTTCTACTTCCTAGAAAGTTTATCACGTAACAAAGTACCAGCTTTAGAAACTATTTGACAAGTACATTGTCTCTTCTGCCTCTCTCATCATCTGATTTGCTATTAAAGATCTAAAGACAAGTCCAAGCAGAAAGACAACTTGTTGGGAGTTTAATAACTATCTCATAAAATTATCTGCACTCAATTAGTTGGGCATATGCTCTGGTCACATTTAAGGTAGTTAATTATTACCTTTCCATTCTGGTCTCTTCTCCTTAGTTCAATACTGGTAATTCATTTCATTCAGATAGTTAATCATTAGACAGATTTATTACATCACTAGTTTATTAACTTAGCTCATCGGTTCTGTGTGTGTACCAACCAATTTCCTTATCACTAATTTATTTCACTCTATTTTTTCCTCTATTTTTCTTTTAACTCCTTTTTGTATGAGTTCAACAGACATGTAACCATGTCACCTTTTCTTTGGATGAAACAAAGTTGGAGCTTAGTAAGAAAAATATCTTAATTTGGTTGTAAATACTGACATTGAGAGAGCTTGTGGGGGGACAAGCTTAAAGAAAAGATAGTTTTTTAACACATTCAAGGGACAGACTCCCCATTGCTATCTTCCTTCTCTTCTCTTCTCTTTTTTTTCTTCTCTTTTCTTTTCTGTTCTTTTTCTTTTTGTTTTTTGACAGGGTCTCCTTTGTAGCCCAGATTTGCTTTGAACTTGAAAACTTCCCTTCCCAGTGTTGAGATTACAGGCATGGACCACCACGTCCAGCTTTGCTATCTTCTTAATAGCTATCTACCATGATATGTTAAAGGTAGGAAAAAACACCAGTTTCGGAAACTGTCTTAGGGTATCAAGAGTTCCTCTTGTGCCTCACTCTGAGACAAGCTGTGCTTCTGGGTGGCACAAAGGGCCTGAGGAGAAAAATGAGCAAGTCTGGTACATTCAAGAGTATGCAAATAGAAGCCAGGCATGGGGTGCACACTTGCAATCTCAGCACTGGAGAGGCTGAAGCAGGATTGTGAGTGCAAGGCCAGCCTGGGCTATACAGCAGTATCTTGTCTCAAAATCAACAACAAAAAAAATCTGCAAAATTTTACTTGGAGTTCTAGGTAAACATAGAAGAGGCTGAAATAGGTGGGAAAAGGTCATACCCCAAAGCTCATTTGTAGAGGCAGAGAGAAATAGCTAAGAAATTATCTATTGATTTGAGTTCAAGATTAAAGCATCATATTTTCCTGATCCCTCTGATCTACTCATTTCATTTCCTCTCTGTCCCCAAACCCTATCAGAGTAGGGCCAAGCAGGGCTCTCTTCTCCCAGCCTCAAAAGAATTGATTGAGAAGGCTGAGCCCCTATGCATGTGGAAAATAATTTTGTACATCTTTTAATTTTTATTTTCTTATGCAACTTTTCTGATGTATTTGTGAAAATAAGGCATTTTTCTGGTTTTTTTTTTTTTTTTTTCTGTTGGTGCTGAGGATTGAACTCAAGGCCTCACAGATTCTAGGCAAGAGTCTACTACTACCACCAAACTACATCCCAGCCACTATTTTCACATAATCCTTTTACACAGACCTTATTTAACATAATCGTTTCTAAACATGGAATAAGATAGGGTTTTGTGTTTTTTTAAATATTTCAATTATATTTTTTGTTGTTGTTATATTTTTTAGGATTCCTTATTTTTATTTATTTTCATTAGTACTTTATTTACACGTTAGTGTGGTACACAGTAATAAGTTAGTTGATATATCCATTATGCAACAACTATCAAATAAGTATTGTTTACACATCCATCTCCATAAACATATTAGAGAACAAAACAAGCAAACAAAAAAGCCAAAAAAAAAGAAAAAGAAGGATTTTAGGTAGCATGTAATGACAGTCGTATGCAGCCATGGGTTATATCCTGACATTTTTTTTTTGTTGTTTTATTTATTTTTATTTTTTAAAACATATGGAATGTTTTGTGGGTTTTTTTCTCTCCCTCTTTACACCTCTGTTTGTTCCCCATTCTCCTCCCTTCTTCCCCATCATCCACTCCCTCCCACTAGATCCCTCCCCCTTCATATTGGGTCCACTTGTATTTTCATTCTTAGATAAGTAAAATTATCTGTTGTTGTTGTTGTTGTTGTTGTTGTTGTTGTTAGGTGCCATCAAGTCGGTATCCAACTCATAGCAACCCTCGTAGGGTTTTCAATGGCTGACCGTTTTGGGATTGCCTTGGGAGTGGATTGCCAGGTCCTTCTCCCATTTTTTGTGGCACTGGGAATTGAACTCAGGACCTCAGAGACTGCAGAGCAGTGCTCTACCAACTGAGCTAAATCCCAGCCCCCAAATTATGTGTATACGTGTATAGTTTTTTTTTTCCCCTTTGAGATAGAAGTTTTAAAGCTTCTGGTTTTATGTTGAGATCCATGATCCATGTTGAATTGACTCCCGTACAGATTGAGAGGAACTGGTCTACTTTCATTCTTTTACATATGGATATCCAGTTTTCCCTACCACTTGTTGAAAAGGCTATCTTTTCTCCAATGTGCACCTTTGGCCCCTTTGCCAAAGATCAGGTGGTTGTAATTGCATGGGTGTATATCTGCATTTTCTATTCTATTCCACAGATCTTCATGCCTGTTCTTCTGCCAGTATCAAGCATCTTGTATCTTCAAGTTTCATCATTTGGTATGTTTCTTAGTGCTGTTTTCTAGTCTGTATCTGCAGTTTTTTCTTTCTATCTTATTTAAGGTTTGTGCATTTATTTACCTAAATGTATTTCTTAAAAACCTCATCCTCATACAAATTATAGATACTATTTGCAGTAAAATTTAGAGGTTGTCTTGTGATTTTATTTACATATAATCTTTTTAATTTATGAGGAATTATATTTTACTTAGTTTGAATTATGGTTCTATCTATATTTTTTAAAATAATAAATTATTTCCAAAACACTTTGGAAATTGATTTCTCTAATTGAATATAGTGTACAAAAACTGACCCTAATATTTGCAGCTGTATGTTTTGCTCGTGGGAATATTAATTTGTGAATCAAGTATATATTATAAAAAAATCTTTATTCAGAATTTATGTTACCAGCTAAATGTAAATTCTAGGAGGACTGTGCTGTGATTAATGTTGTTACACATATAACATAATTTGTTGGTAATGTAACTTTTTCACAAAAGCTTATTTTTAGAAACAAATTATATATGATAGAAATTAAATTACAGCTGAGGCAGAAAGATGAAGAGTTCAAGGCTAGAAGCAATCTATGCAACTTAGTGAGACCCTGTTTCAAAATAAAAAGGTGTTGCAGGTGCATCTCAGCAGCGGAGTACTTGCCTAACATGTAGGAGGTTCTGGAATCAATCTCCCAGTCTTGAAGGAAAAAAAGAAAAGCAGATAACTTGATGAACAGCATAAGGAGAGATGGAAATTCTAAGAAAAGTGCTAGAAATCAAAAACACTGTAACATATATGAAAAATATCTTTGATGAGATTATCAGCAGTAGTTCTGAAAAACAGGGATTGTGTTTTTTGGAATTGTGAGCCAAACCCCATCAATAGACTGGACATGACCAAAGAAAGAATCAGTGAGCTTCAAGAGATGTCAGTAAAAATTTCCCATATTAAAATGCAGCAGAAAAAGAAAATTAAAAAATAAAAGAGAGCCAGGAATAGTAGTACACGTCTGTAATCCCAGAAACTCGGGAGGCAGAGGCAAGAGGATTGAAAGTTTGAGGCCAGACGCAGTCTGTGTAACTTGGCAAGACCCTGTCTCAAAAAGTAAAAAAATGGGCTGGAGATGCAGCTCAGTGGTCCATAACTTGCAAAGCATGCAAGCGAGAAGCCCTGAGTTCAACCCTCAGTACCAAAAAAAAAAAAAAGAGAGAGAGTGAGAGAATATATGAGAATGAGACAATTTCAAAAGATAAAATAAGTATAATTAGGATAGTAGAAAGAGAAGAAAGATAGCGGACCAGGAGTGAAAGAAATATTTGGAATAATAATGGCCAGGAATTCCCCCCAAATTAATTTCAGGCACCAAATCAGACATCCAGAAAGCTCACAGAACACCCCACAGAATCAATTTTTAAAAATTACACCTAGGAAAAAAATCAAATAAATTTTTTCTTGTTATTTTTGTTTTGATGTGAGGAATTGAATGCAGGGCCATAGGCATGCTAAGATGCACTCTATCACTCAGCTACCCCTTAAATTAATTTTTAACTGCCAGTAACTTAAAAGTGGAAGTTATGAGAATAAAGGTTTTTGTTTTAAAAAAAATACTGTTTTACAGTGACGATTAGTTTACAATCAGAATGAAATTTAAAATTTATCCCTGATTCCTTAATAAAGTTACTGTTTCTTGAAATAAAACACATGCAATAATTTTTGGGTGCTGTTTCTTTGGTGGTGCTGGGGTTGAACACAGAGCCTTATGCATAATAGACAAGTGCTCTACCACTGAGTGGCACACACAGTCCCTTTTTCTTTTCTTTTTGCTGCCTTCAGCCTTGAATTCATGATCCTCCTGCGTCAGGCTAAAAAGTCACTGGGATTACAGGCATATGTCACAGTGCAAAGGGAACTTTTGCCTCTTTGAAAGACACTGCTAAGAGAATGAAAAGACAAACTGCATCCTGGGAGAAAATATTTGCAGATTCCATATCTACTGAGGGATTTGTCACAAGAACGTATAAAAAACATTCAAAACTCTAACAAGAAAGTAAGCAACTACATTTAAAAAGTAAGCAAAAAGGTTCAAGAGACACTTCACCCAAGAAAATATACACACGAAAAGATGTTCAACACCCAAAGATACTAAAGAAATAAAAATTAAAGGCACAATGAGATAACCAACTACCCTTCTATTAGAATATCTAAAGTTAAAGACAAATCAAACCAAATCACAGCTCACAGCAAGCATGTCAAACAAGTGAAGTCTTATACACTGAAGAATAGATATAATCATCTTAGAATATAGCTTAATGATGTTTTTAAAAAATTAACTATATCCCTACTTGTGTAACCGACTACTCAACTAATACCTACTTACCCAAAAAATGAAAACATGGATATGCATGTATGAAAATGTCATAATGAAACCCATGAAGTTGTACACTAACTAAAAATATAAATTGCTAATAAAAAAGATGAGAGAAGGACATGGCAACCCACTCCCAAGGCAATCACGAAACAATCTGCCACTGAAAACCCTATGAGGGTCGCTATGAGTCGAACTCGGCTCGATAGCACCTAACAACAACAACAATAAAAAAGAAGTATATTTATGAAAGGCCTGTACAACAAATGTTCATAACAGTTATATTTGTAATAACCAAAAGTTGGAAATATTCTATATTTATAATACAGGCAAATGGATAAATTGTTGTATATCCACTCAGTGGAAAACTATTTGCCAATGAAAATAATTAACTCTTGATACAAGCAACAGCTTGATGAATAAAATAAACCAGATAACACCTCATGATTCAATTTATATAAAACCTTAAGAAATGCAAACTAACACCAGGCGTGGTGGCACACATGTTTAATCCCAGCCACTCAGGAGGAGAGGCATGATGATTGCAAGTTTGAGACCAGAGGCAGCCTGTGTAACTTAGTGAATCCCTGTCTCACAAATACAAAGTGAAAAATGGGCTGGGGGTATTGTTCAGTGGTTCAGAGCTTGCGAAAAGCATGTTTGAGGCCCTGGGTTTAACTCCCTAGTACTGAGAGAAAAAAAAAAAAGTAAACTATACTGGCAAAAAGCAGAACAGGATTTAGTGAAGGGACAGTGGTGGAAAGGTAGGAAAAGGAGGGATTCCCAAGGAGCGGGAGGAAACTCTGGAGGGAGATGAGCCTCTTTATTGTATTTATGGTGATGATTTCACAAGTCAAAACTTATAAATTATACTTAAAATATCTGAAATATTGTATGTCAAGTATAGCAAATTAAAGTTGTGAAGAAATCTCCCCTCACAAAACAAAACAAAAACCTTTCCTCTTAAATTAAAATCAAATTAAAACACCAGTTCTAGTAGACTTACTTCTTGGGAAATATTGGGATAACTGTCCCACTTGCCCAGAACTCCCGTGACAAGCTTCTCTTTGAGAACTATACTGTAGACTATGATGTTGTTGTTAAATGCTGACTCATAGCAACCATGTGTACAACAGGCAAAACACTATTGTCAGTGCTTTTCTGCTGTTCATAGAGTTTTCAATGGCGGATTGTTTTTGGGGAGTGGGTTGGGGGATCCGTCTCCCAAGTCTACAGAACATGGTGTTTGTTCCCAGGTGGTCTCCCATCCAAAGACTAACCAGGCCCAACCCTGCTTAGCTTCTGAGATGTGACAGGATTGGATGCCACAGGGCTACCGCTGCAGTATAGGATAGAATAAATGCAGCTTTAAAGAAAAACAAAACAAACAAAAAAAACCTGGAGATCCTGAGGCCTCTGTAAGGAGAAAGAGTTGTTTAGGGTTCCACATACTGCTCTTAGTGTCCCTTGTAAAAGACTACTGTTTCCAAAAAAAAAAAAAAAAAAAAAAAAACTGTTGAAATCTGATTCTACATGATTTCATACGGCTTGGGGTTTGAAAAATCTTCTTTTCAATTAGTTACCAACATATGGCTTTTCTCAGCAACAGAAAATGTGCAGAAATTATACATCCTATGTATGAATTAAGGACTTAAACAGCAGGTTGCTTCATCAGTTTTCTTTATACTTCTGCTGTGTTGATGCTAATAGTAATGTCCTAGGTTATAATAGGGTCACAAGACGAAAGAATGCCACATGGTCCATGAGTGCCACATGGAAAAGTGCCAATAGTTGAGGCAGGGGTTTAGCTCAATTGGCAGAGTGCTGTTCTGTGCTGAGGCCCTAGGTTGGATCCCCAGCACCACAAAAACAGGAGGAACTGGCAGCCCACTCCTGACACAATCTAACACTGAAAGCCCTACGAATAGCAGAGAGGCACTGACAATAGTGCCAGGCATGGCACAGTGTTGGGGAGTGTTTCATTCCATTGTATATAGAGTTGCTGAGTCAGACCCTACTCTCTGGCACCTAATGATGACAATGACTCACCAATTAACCCTGCTAGATTTCTTACATGAACAAGAAATAAATTTCAGTATTTGATATATATGTATATGTATGCATGTACAATTTTCATAGTAGCTTAACCTACTCTATCATACCAAAAATGTCAACGCCACGTCTTTGCCCAAGTGCCCCCAGGAAAAGATGAGGGCTGCAAACTTACCCTAATAATTGTCAAGTCTGTTTGGGCAAACCTTCCCCAGGCCATACAGAATTACTTTGGCTCAAGACTATCTAAGAACTTTCATCAGATACATCTCTGGGACCTCTAAGTAAACTGAAGGTTTACTCTACTGAAGGTGGAGAAGTAGTTTCTCTCCTTTTGTCTGTAACTTAGTGCATAAAAAAGTGGGAAAGAAACAATGATCAGGCAGATCTCTAGTCTGCCCACTCTTTCCTTTCATGTTTCTTCCAATTAAAGTGCAGGTCAGGATGAGAAATATGCATCCGGCCTCTGGGCTGCCATAAACTTGATCTCCCAAATGAAATTCAGTGTGGAACAAACCAGTACTAGGCTTTTACTGTAACCTGCAATTTTTCTTACTATAGAAGCCAGAGCTTGGAGAATGAATCAGTATTTCCTCAGTTCATGAAGGAGCTTCAAGTGCCCAGCAAGCCCGGTGCTAAAGGCAGAGGTCAACTTGACAGCATCATATTCTTGTCCACGATCCCTTCCAATCATCTTCCAAATTTCTACACTTCTGGTTATGTTGTGATCTTCTCTGTACCATTACCTTTTTATCAAACATGCCTTGGGGTGGAGAGGGGAAAGTCCTTGTCAAAATGAACATGTGTTGAAGGCCCCTCTGTATCCTGGCCCATAGACTGTTATACTAGGGTTCTCTCAGGGACAAAAATTGCATAACAGAGTTTCTGTCCAGTATAATAGAAGTAAATATGAGCCAATATGTAATTTGAAATTTTCTAGTACCCTCATTAAAAAGGTAAAATGAAACAGATGAAATGAGTAATACATTTTATGAACCCAATATATCTAAAATATTATAATACACAACATAAAATATATTAGAGAGATATTTTACATTTGTTTTGTGGAAATCTGGTGTCTTAGACTTATAGCACATCTCAATTCTGACCAATCATATTTGAAGTGCTCATGAGCTCTTGGCTATGGTATGAGACAGCCAAATTCTAGTCTCTCCTTGACATTCATTACTACCCTCGCATTTACCTTGTACTTTTTCTTTTTTTATTTTTATTTTTTTATTTTGTATTTCTAATTTATAATCTTTTTTATTAGAAATTTTTAATGTACATCATAATGTGATTCATTTTGACATGCTTTTCATTGTGACAATTTTCATATATGCAATTTGATAAACATTATTCATATAGGTTACCCCTTACCCTCCTGTTTCCCCCCTCCCCCCTTCCCATCTAAGTTTCCCATCCAAGTCTTCTCTATCTTTTACTATGTAGTATTTTTCTATATGTCCTTGGGTTCCATTTCTGTTTAAGATAGAAACTTTTCCTGTAGTGGTCTTTGTTTTTATCTTGTTAGAACAATTACATGCTATTTCTAGTCCATTTATATTGACCTCATTCTTATCTTCCCTCCCTCCCTTTTATTATGATCTGACCTTTGAGTAGGATTTTTTCCTTCTTGTAATTTTGAATCAGCTCCCTCATATGAGTGAGAACATGTGTTGTTTCTCTTTCTGAGCTCATGTTCGTTCACTTAAAATAATTTTCTCTAATTCCATCCATTTTGCTGTACTTTTTCTTATAGTTGGCTCAGAACACATATGAATGTGATGGTGCACACTTGTAATCGCAGGAACTCGGGAGGCAGAGGCAGGAGGATCGCAGGTGTAAGACCAGACCCTGCTTAACTTAATGATATCTTGTCTCAAAATAAAAAATAAAAATTGGGCTGGGAGTGTTGCCCAGTGGTAAAGCACTTGCAAAGTATGTGTGAGGCTCTGGTTTCAATCCCCAAGTACTGCCAAAAAAATAAAATAAAATAAAAAAGCATATAGCGCCTCTCACCAACATCACAGCAGCTCACCTACCAGCTCTTTGTGTTGGACATATCATATATTCTCTATTCTCAAATTTAATCCAACAGTTTTGGAGGGCTACAAAATTAGACGTGTATTAGTATCACATGCAGATTGGATTTGCTACGGAAAGCTGGGTTGAAATTGATTCTAACCGGCATCTGATTTTGTAGCCCTCTAAAACTGTTGAAAGGAAGCAGATTAGATTTGAGAATAAACAAGTCATTAAAAAGGGGTGTGGCCAGGTATGGTGGTACACAACTGTAGTCAGGAAGCTAAGGAAGGAGGATAGCAAGTTCAAGGGCTTCCTGGTCCACATAACAAGTCCAAGGCCAGGCTGAGCAACTTTGTGAAACCCTGTGTAAAAATAAAAATATTTTTTATTTTTATTTTTTTGTGGTACTGGGATTTGAACTCAGGGCCTTGTGCTTGCATGCTTTGCAATCACTGAACTGCACCCTCAGCCCATTTTTTTTACTTTTTGAGACAGGGTCTAAGTTACGCAGACTGCCTCTGGTCTTGAACTTGCCACCCTCCTGCCTCCACCTCCCAAGCAGCTGGGATTACAGGCGTGCACCACTGTGCCCAGTAAAATAAAATTTTTTTAAAAAAAGTGGGGCTGTGGCTCAGTGACATAGCACATGCCTGCATATGCAAGCCCTGGGTTTAATTTCCAGTACAAAAATAGAAAGAAAAAAGAAAAATTAAAACAACAAAGTAAAAGAGGGGTGTCAATAAATTGGTATAAAACACCTTCTTTCTAAAAGTGTGTTAGATTGTATTTTGTCTTTGCATTTCCTCCCATTCCAAGAGAAAACTCTGTATTGGATTAACCATTTTATTCTTCCTCCCTCTTGTTTTACTTCAATCCACTTAGAAAACATATTTCCTTTTTCATGTTTTGATTACTATTTTAACCTATTAATACACACTGTCCTATTGTAAGGACACTAACAAATATGCCTATTATTTCTCATCATTTATATCACACTTGTGCACGTGCACATGCCCATATCACACTGTATCTCAACCTTACCTCCTGCCAGCTGCTTGCTTTTATATTTAGTCTAGTGGAAACTACAGTGTTGTGAACATTTCCTTATAATGAATCAATTGTTCTTAGGTGTCATTGAGTCCAGTCTGACTCATAACAACCCTATGTACAACAGAACAAAACACTCCCTGACACCGTGCCATGCCTGGCACTATGTCAGGGCTTCTCTGCTATTCATAGGGTTTATGATGGCTGATTGTTTCAGAAGTGGGCTGTCAGGTCCTTCTCTCATTTTTATAGTGCTGGAGATCAAACCCAGGGCTCAAAGTGTGTAGACCAAGCACTCTACCAACTGAGCTAATCCCTAGCCCCAGTGAATTACTGTCCTATAAATAAGACACCATGCATTAACAGGTTAAAATTTTAAGATAAGGGGTAAAGGTTGTAGTGAAGACTGAAGTTTCATCTTTTCCTTCACTTTAAAGTCATCAAAGTTATGATGGTGAATTTTTAGCACTCAATCCTATATAAACTTCCACAGTAAATTCTCACCTTATGAACTACATTTCATAAAACCTGACAGACATTATAAGAATGTGCAAGTTATAGGTCACTTTCATTTGTAAGCATAAATGAAAACAAAACCTAAATGTGTTAGTAAAAGTAAATCTAGTATTGCGTATAAGTAATAAATTTATTTCAGGAATTTGTGGTGCATTTAGCACTTGAAATAACTCAGTGTACTTGGCCCCAACAACAGAAAAAAAAAAAATGCCACATGATTATCTCAATTAATGTTTCACCTAGTACAAAAACTACCAGCAAATTCAAAGATGAGAACTTCTGACATTTGACTCCATGCATCAATGAAAAAAATTCCATCAAAGACAATGCTGAACAGTGAAATGTTGAAAGCTATCCCAACCTACCTTAAGATCCATTAAGGATGTTCACTATCAACAGTGGGTTCATCGTACTATTGAGTAAATGTTCTTAAGAAAAGGAGTGAGAACACAGAAATCAGAAATCAGAAAGGAAATTCATATGCTGATGAAGTGCTCGGCTACTCAGCCGTGGGTGGGAGCGCCCATCAAGAGCTGGGACGGCGCAGGGTCATCGCGCAGGGTCATCGGGACCACACAGTTGCAAGGATTAAAATATGGACAAAGGGGAGTGGGAAAGTAATATTTAGAAAAGGTGTAGATGGGCAACCATGATTTGTGACATTATAAAAGGAGACAGTGCCAGCTTCATAGTCTAAGAAAACCCCGATGCGGCGAGGCGGCACCGTCATGGAGAGGAGCAGGGACATGGAAGAGTCCTCGTAGGCTCTATACTCGTGCTTATGCTGTAAACCAACTACCCAGTACCCGCTCTGCGGCTGGTATCTGGAGTGAGCGCTCTGCCTGCCTGCGTACTGGCTGAAAGAGAAGGTGGGTTCCACGGAGTCACTGCACACCCCTAGGATCCAGGCAGTCTTGTTGGTCACGTCTACTTCCCAGTAGTATTTTCCTGAGGAGAAGTGCTGAGAGCCCAGGACACTGCAGTCATAATGTTCTTCCAGACAGGAAGGCTCAGATGGCTTAGCACCCACAAATCTCACCTGTCTCCGGTTTTTAGACGGGACAAGATTTAAATTAGCTGTGTGTGGATTCAGAGTCACGTCCACTGTAGGGAAAGGTACAATAGCAACAGATGAGAACTGGGCACATGGGTCCTGTGACTCTGAGAGGAGTGGACATAAGTGTTGGGGGTGGGGACGTAACCAGGGAGGACAGGGGCCTGAGGAAAATATGTGGGTTTGGGGTGGTGCATGTGAAAGGGGATCAGCTATTATTAGTTCAAAGAAGGCAATATTTCTACTCACCCCAGTAACTCGGAACATCTGTCAGCTCTGTAATGACAGAAAGAGTAAAACATGGATTTGTTTGTTTGTTTTTTTGCAGTACTTGGGCCTGCAAAATGAACCCAGGGCCTTGCACATCCTTTGCTAGTGCTGTACCACTGGGCTGCATCCCCACCCCATTACTTTCTTTCTTTTTTTTTTCATCTTGAGACAAAGTCTTGCTTAGTTATGCAGACTGCCTCTGCTTCTCAAGTCACTGAGATTGTAGGCATGAGCCACCACACCTGGCCAAAATATATTAAATAAAACCAGTGGTCTCAGGTCTGATCTTTCTCCCCTTACCAGATTCAGGACAATGGTGGGAAGTCTGTGAAGACATGAAGTAGTCATTTCATCTCCCCTAAAGTAGGAACTGCATCTTCTTTATCACACTGTATCCTCTCTATGTGACCTCCCTCATTGCCATTGTTCTCTAATACCAGCTACAGCCTCTATCCTATTTATTTCTTCCATACAGTAATTCCACAACCAAACTCTTCCTCTGAAACTCACCTTTAAACACTCGCAGCATCTTTTTCAGATCTGGGGCTCTAAATACACTTTTCAGCTTGGTGGGGAAAGCCTGGGGCTTCCTCAGGGTCCACTCCTAGAGAACACAGACCTATAAGCCTCACAGTGCTCAAGCCTGTTGATGGATTTCAACACTCTTTCCTGAGGTAAGTCAGCACATTCTGCAATGGGCCCTGGCAGTAGACCAGAAGACCTGGACTGGAGACCAGCTTCTCATCATCTCTATAAATTTCACTAAGATTTAACCTCTTAAAACATCATTTTGTTACTTTCCTTGTTTTTCTAATGTTGCCTTTATGAAGTACAAGAATTTTCCTTTCTCTTTTTTTCGTGGTACTGGGTGTTGAACCCATGGTCTTGCGCTTGCATGCTTTGCATGTGCTGGATCCCTGAGCTGCACCTCCAGCCCTCCTTTCTCTTTCTGTGTCCTAGACATAGTGGGAAAATGAGTAGAATAATGGCTGCAAAAGCCTTTGCTATCTCTAAAAAATATATTAAAAAAGTTTAAATTGTCAGTGCATATCAGAGGGTTCACCAGGAGGCACTGGAGTGGTCTGGGCTGATGTCAGGACACTAGGAGACTATCAAAGGGTGGGCTTCCTTCAGAAGCTGTAGACTGAAGCTCTATGTACCAGACACCCAGGAGGGAAGCCTTCAGAACAGCATCTTAGGGGTTCTTATACCTTCTAGAGAAAGGAGACAGAGACGTCCTCCACTCCAGGCTGAGAGGGACAACAGTGTGTACTTCTTGTGTCTGTGAGGAGCCTGAAGGTGCCAGGTGGGTGGGCAACTTTTGAAGTCACCTTGATGGTTGAGGTTCTAGACTTTGTGCCAGAAAAGAGAACAGGTTCTGTTCCAGAGACAAAGTCACTCCTCTCATGTCTCAGGTCTTTATTTTTACTGGAATTGGAACATCCCTGGTATTTTGAGGCAGCTATGACCAGAACCAGGGTTGAAAGCAGATACAGAGGTTTGTGGAAAAGGCCTCACATGAGTTATGACATGACAACCCTTTATTCTCAGGGACAGAATTACCCCATCTGGAGTCCTCTCATCATCTGAATTCTCCTACCATGGAAGCCAGCCCATTCTCTTTGAGAACCTACAATTTTCATGCAATGAGCAATTAAAGATACCAGTCTTAAATCTTCTCTGTCTGTCATTTTTATTTTTTTCCCTTTCCTGCTGACAACAGGATAATTCTATGGGTTCAGGAGTCCTTTGTCAGTCCCATAGGAATTACCTCATGTTCTCTTACACATACCTTTTTGTGACATCACTCACATCCTAGGGAGAAAAAAGATTTAAGTGAAGGTTTAATAGGTTTTGTCCTCATCCCATTTCCTCCACCTCGTGATAGGAATTCCCCACATGTCTGTCAGACTGTCATGCTATGAAGGCTTGCTTGTTGCTGTGACGCTGAAAACTATACCATCAGTATTTCATATACCAGCGGGGCCACCTATGGTGGACAGGTTTCAGCAGACTAGGGAGAAGGTCTCAGCAGCCCACTCCCAAAACAGCGATTGGAAACTCCTATGAACAGCAGAGAAGCACTGTCAAATATAGTGTGGTCTGAAAGGCATTCAAGAAACAACTGGAGAAGAGTTGCCTCCTCAAAGTAGAGTTGATCTTAATGACGGGAATGGAGCAAAGCCCCTAGGACCTTCTTTTCTGATGTGACATGACTCAAAATGAGAAGAAACAGAGTGGCTGCAGCACTGGGCTTAAACATGGAAAGATCACTTGTATGGCACACTGTTGAGGAGTGTTTTGTTCTCTTGTACAGAGGATCAGTATGAGTAGGATCCGACTTCTAACAATACCTAAGAACATGCACCTAACAACAATAACAACATGATATGAATAAGACAAAAGAAAGTCCCAGTGTTGAGGCTCTAAAGTAGAGATAAAAACTCAGGGGAAGGTGAGTATGATGGTACATGTCTATAATCACAGCACTAGGAAGGTCAAGGCAGGAGGATCATGAGTTTGAGCCAAACCTTGGCTAAAGAGTTCTAGCCCAGCCTTGGCTATGCAGTAAGACTTTGTCTCAAAACATAAAATAAAATAAAAAGGAAAGAAAGAGACAAAAAAGCCCAGGGCAGTATATCTGTGCTAACCCAGGTAAAGACATCAGGAAATGACTCAATTTATTAGTTCCTTTATTTTTACAACTGTATGTGCATAATGTTGTGTTATATATTTATGTGTTATTGTGCCTGATCATAAAGAATGATGATGAAGTCATAGTTGCTGCCTTGAGATGCTTACATTTTATTTTGGTTCCTGAAGACACAAGCTACCAGGATTTAAATACAGTCATCTCTCAAACTTCATCTCTAACTCCAACCCTACCTTTGCTGACTTCTTTGATATCAACAAACATGTGCTGACAATTCCCAAATCTGCTGTTTTGCTGAGGTTTCTCTCATGATCCAGATTAATAAATACCCCAGTAAATGAGACATGGACACCTCAAATTCAAGATGTTTAAAAGAAAACTTAATATTCCTGCAACTGTCTGTCTTTTGGCCTCTTGAATGATACTAGAATACACTTAGTCACCAGATAACAAATATGGTTGTAAAAACTGTCATATATTTACTCAACATCAGTAGACTTGCCTACCTGCCACCTATTTGGCTGTGTTTTCTATTCTATACACCTCAATGACCATGAAGATAAGGCCAACAGTTTGATGTATACAACACAGGAATAACTATTTTCTCTGTGTTGGGGCTATTTTTGATTATATTTCACAGCAATACAACTCAAATTGGTTTGAACATAGAAAGCAGTGGAGGTGTTGGGTGTATCAATTTATACCAAATAGTAAGGATTATATTAATCTTAAATCATGCCAATACTGAGGAACTAAAATGACCAAATCAGTGTGCCAGCTCATGACTATTTCTCTGGTGGTTGTGGTGGTTGTTAGGTGCCATCCAGTCCATGTCCGACGCATAGCAACCCTACATACAACAGGTGAAATAGTATTGTTAGTCCTTTTCTACTATTTGTAGGGTTTTCAATGGCAGATTGCTTTTTGGGAGTGGGTTGCCGGGTCCTTCTCCTAAGACTACTGCACCTGGTGTTCCCAGGTGGTCTCCCATCCAAGTACTAACCAGGCCCAACCCTGCTTAGTTTCCAAGATCTGATGGGATCGGATGCCACAGTGATATAGCTGCAGGAAAGCTACTTTTCTTAGGTGG
>VMDO01032856.1:0-10243 GCA_007922755.1 Pedetes capensis
AAAAAAAAAAAAAAAAAAAAAAAAAAAAAAAAAAAAAAAAAAAAAAAAAAAAAAAAAAAAAAAAAAAAAAAAAAAAAAAAAGCAAATATAGAGAGTGGAAATATTATGAAGAGTTAGCCACCAAAACATGCCTCTGTAGTATGGAGTCTCCAAACATAAAATGAGAAGTGAGACCTAAACTTGGAATAAACTGAACACAGTTTTTCTAACTCTACTGGCACATGATAACTGTAGACTTAAAAATAGGGGTATGCATTAAAGATCAAGTTAACATGCCTCATATAGCATCACAGATTGCAACTTTTAGTCCACCACATTTTTATATAAAGTATATCTAAAAAGTATATCTAAAGTATATCTAAAGTGCAACTAGAAGAAAAGACTTTTGGACATTAATGTGAATGTAAAATCATTCTGCTTCAAGAGCAACACTAGCTTCCAAAGTCTCTGAGCCTAAACAATATCTTATCCTTTGCTAAAAGTCAGGAGATCTGAGAACTAAATGGCACTGCATTGGATTTAAAATTATTGAATTCTTGGCCAACCTACAAACTCTGACAAAGAAAGAATTGCATCATAGGTCTAAGTAGGAGAGGGACCATGAAATAGTCCTAAATAGAAAATTATATCTAAATGTTTCCCACTGCACCAAATAAAATGACAAGTTTTTATGTTAAAAATAACATCTATTTGATACTGTTCAGTTGCATTTAGGCTATATTTAAGTATATAAGAAAGTTTTCTTGAATTCACGTTTTTTAAGCTAAATTCAACAAACAGCAAGAACTTTGAGTCTCTGTAACGTCAGTAACTTGTCCAGCTGAAAATTTTACCCTTTCCCACCAGTGGTTTTGTTACCAGATTTTGCTTGACATTTTGCATGTATTTGGCTGAGTGTTGTATAAATTTTAGATTTGCCATCCAATAACATTCCAGTTATGTTGTTGTTAGGTCACTTTCATTTATCATACACCATAAGAAGTGATCTGATCAAGGTCTCCAATGATATTTTGCAATGAAACTATTTTTTCTGACTCTGTGGTTTAATATTTTATGCACTGACCTATGGCATAAATTCTTAAGTCATTTTACTACATAAATGTTATTGGTTATAAAATTCTCTCAACCCCATTTTTTAATCCAACTGTTATAATTGGATAGGTGACCTCCTGTGATAATAAATCTCACTGACTAAATAAATGCAATCTGGGAATTACTGCTATCTACTCAATTACTTTTACTTACTGAGAAAGGAAAAGGATAATAGAAGTTCGAATTTTCTCTGAGAGAAAACTGAACTAATTACTTCCTGTGACCAGCAGATAAATACTGAACACCATATAAAGTATCACTCCTTTCTATTCTTTTATTAATTGATGAAATCATGATTTTAGAAAGAATAGCTATCAGTTCCTATTTTATATTCATTACTTCCTTTCAAAAACACATACTATAATGTATCAAGTGAACATTTTATCCATTTTTAACTTGGAATATAATTTGGTTGTGCATAGGTTTAGCATGCACATGTCTTTCAACTTGTCCATCTACTTTGGCTTTTACTTTGGCAACACAACCATTGGATTCATAAACTTTTCTATTTTGTTCTTTATTATGTAATAAATTTTGTCCAATATGGTTTTTCCAAAATGTAATTTTTAAATGTTCAGTCTTACACCTAAAAGGGGATTGAGGACTTGCTAATGATATTTCCACAAAATAACAAAAAAATTAAAATTGGCCAGTGGGGTAGGAGTGGAAGCAATTACAAGAATAATTTAGATCTAAAATCTTTTTGCAAAAGAATGAAATAATACCCGTCAGCCTGAGTTAATTTAATTGCCTGTCTACATTGATCAAATTCATAAAATTTGTTGATTTCTGTTATAATTGGCCTATGTAGACCCAATTAATAGCAGCTTTATTGTAAATCATGCTCTTCTTACTCTACCCTTTGATCTCCAATGGGAAAAATGAAAATACCTTACATTTCTTACATTTTCTTCCTTGTAACTTGAGACATTTCTCAGTACCACTTCATTAATCTTAACAATATTACTTCAGGTAAATAATGGAAAAATATCACTATGTGCATTCATGGACCATGTGCTAAAGCACAGAAAAGTTAATTAACTTTCTGGAAGTCAGACAGCCAGTCAGCCTGAACCACATCTGAGTCTTCTGTCCCTAAGGCCTCACATTCCACATTTTCTGCTTGGCTTCACTTCCTCTACCTTGAAACGTGTGCCTTTCCTGAACTTCTGAAACCTAAGCAATTTTATGGTTCAACTTTGGCTTCATTTTATCATTGTGCTTTTTCTTTTAATATTTGTGCTTCTAGGTGTTTGAGTTCAAGGTAATTTTTTAAAACCTTAAACCATAAGGGTTTTTTCACCCAAAAAAAAGTTCTGCAATAGTGTTTTCACCCCATTGATGAATCAACAAGATAGTCTTTTTTTCTTCTATGTCAAGTTTGTTGTTGGTGGTGGTGGTGTTAGGAGCCACTGAGTCAGGTCCAACTCATAGTCACCCTATGTACAACAAATGAAACACTCCCTAACACTGTGCCATGCCTAACAGTATTGTGAGTGTTTCTCTGCCATTCATAGAGGTTTTAACGGCTGATTGTTTCAGGAGTGGGCTGCCAGGTACTTCTCCCAAGCCTACAGCACCTGGTATTCCTAGGTGGTCTTCCATCCAAGTATTGACCAGGCCCAACCCTGATTAGCTTCCAAGATCAGAGAGGACCAGACACCAGGGTAGTATAGCTGTAGATATGTTAAGTTTATATCAATGAAAACCAGAATGAATCCATCCATGAATTTGGAATATGTCTTATAACTCTATCATTAATCACACCTGTTTCTTAAATAGCTACTACTTGCCTGGAATTATAGCAAGCACTGAATTTCAGACTATGATGAAGAAAATATTTTAGGCTCTTACTCTGTTAAATGAAGGAGTCAGAGAAAGCTATTTGGAGAACAGAGAAACAGGCTTGAATAAGAGGAGGGACAGAGTATGAAAGGCTTCTATAATGTATCAAAGAAGTTCCCACTTTATTGTTAACTACTGGCAAAGTGTCTACAGCCATCTGATTTCAGAAGCTAAGCAGGGTCTGGCCTGGTTAGTTCTTGGATGAGAGTTGTTACAAGAGCAATTTGCACCAGTCAGACATAAGACTTGTGGACCAAACAGTGTCCTTACCTCCCAGTGATTGGACTGCTCCAACTCCCTCCCACAAAGGAATACCCAATGGCCCTGTGGCAATACACATACCTTTCCAGTCTTTTTTGAATAGGCCAGTGTAAATGCAGCTTTTGAAAGCCTGACTCTAAGAAGACCACCTGAAGCACTTTGCAATAACTGATGCAGGTCATTCATAGTTGCTTGTATGGGAGGATGATTTAACAGCTCTACAGGACTTAACAGCTCTGCAGGATTTAACAGCTGGTTGTTGGAGGAGAAAGTGGCGATAGACTTCATGACAGAGAAAAGGGTCTGAGGATGCCTGGATGATTAAAGAGAAAAGATATTGGAGACAAGAATAAAGTTGTTGTTATTAGGTGCCATCAAGTCAGTATGCCACTCATAGCGACCCTACATACAACAGGTGAAACAAGATTGTTACTGCTTCTTTGCTATTCATAGGGTTTTCAATGGTGGATTGATTTTTGGGAGTAGGTTGCCAAGTCCTTCTCCCAAGCCTACAGTATCTGGTGTTCCAAGGCAGTCTCCCATCCAAGTACTAATCAGGCCTGACCCTGCTTAGCTTCTGAGATCTGACAGAATCCGATGCAACCATGCTACAACTGCATGCTGAATAAAGTTAGGTGTCTCTTAAAGCAATGAAGGCCTGGATGAAAGTGATGGTAACAAATAAAAAGTACAACAAAAGTGAAAAATGTATGAGATGGATTGAATCAAAAGATAACTTGATAGCATAAAATAAAAAGACATAAATAGAAAGTATAAAAAAGGACTTCCAATATTTCTAACATGAAATATGAGCATGATGGATGAGCTACTTAAAGGGAAAGACAAGTAAAAGAAAGACTTATAAAGAACCAGTTGACCTCTGTATTTGCTTCTGTATTTGCTTAAGAGAATGGAAGGTGCTTCGCCTATAGCTATTATGTGGACAATTGTAAGTACAGGATTATTTTGGCTGCAGGCATAGCCATCTTTGTAAATGGTGTTAAAGCCAAGAATGTAGGTTTATCAAATCTTCAAGATACTGAGTGCACAGAGGGAAGAATCAAGGCTTAAGAATTTAATATCAGGAGGGGTCTACCTAGAATTAAGGAATGCAAAGAGGAATGGCTAGCAAGAAACAGAGTAGAAAAAGAGTAGCAATATACACAGAAAATAAAAGACAGACAGTTTTGGAGTAATAGTAGTCAAAGTTACCACAGAGGTCAAAGAGGAGAGCTACACAGATCAATAGGTATCTTAAGAAAGCAAAGCCAATGTTATAGAAGAGAATTAAAATGTCAAGAAGTTAAGAGATCATGTGAGGAGAAAAATTAGTGTCCCTCATGTAGATCATTCAATCCCCCAAGTCATTTGAAAGGAAAAAGAGAGATAAATAAAATGGCAGTTAGGAGATGTACCAAGAGAGAGGAAGGTTCACTCTAACATATGAGACAATCGGGTTTGAAAACTGAATCATGGAAATGAATACGTTTTTAGAGAGGAATTGGGCAATCATCAATGAAATGGACAATCAGAAAAGAAAATTATTGAGGAATAATGTGAATCAATCAATATACTAGGTATTAGAGCCATACAAATATGATAGTCTTACCTCCGCCAATAAATTCACAGTCTTGAGTGGGAAAATGGGATGCATGTGCACATTATATAAAATGTGGCAACAGTTAAGTATGAAAGAAGCAACGTAAAATGAAAGGCTGAAGTAGGGCTTTGCATAGAAGATTATATCAAAGTGAGTTTATAAGGATGGGCAGGAATTGAATGCACAAAATAATGAAATTAGGTTATTAAGTCAGGGATCACAGTGTGTACAAAAGAACAAGGATGTGTGTACAAAAGAACAGGGGCAATTTTTAAAGACATTAATGACTTTCTGTGGTGGCACATACAATAGAGACTTCTTGTTGTTAGATGAAGTCGAGTCGGTATCCGGCTCATAGTGACCCTACATACAATCAGGGAAACACTATTGTCAGTGCTTCTATGCTGTTCATAGGATTTTCAATGGCAGATTGATTTTTCAGAGTGGGTTGCCAAGTCCGTCTCCCAAGGCGGTCTCCCATCCAAGTACTAACTAGGCCTGACCCTACTTAGCTTCTGAGATCTGACGGCATCAGATGTCACATGGCTATGGCTACAGGCACAATGGAGACTAGGAAGTCAAAACAGATGAGGACCTGAGTTAACAGTTAAAATCAAACAAGAAAACTCCTGGGACTCAAACTGTAGAGCTTGATTTTGTTCTGGAAATATTGGGGATTCATTGAATGATTTAGAGCAGAGGAATAATATGACTTTTTAAGTGGCCTTTAATGAATACTGTATTAGTTTCCTATTGATGCTATAACAAAATACCTCAAACTTAGTGGCTTAAAACAACATAAATCTATTCTCTTATTGTTCTGGAGGTCAGATGTATACAATGCATCACATTAGGCTAAAATCAAAGGTAACAGCAGAGGTGTGTTCCCTTCTGAAACCTTAGGGGAGTCTCCACTTTTCTTAACTGTTTCTTGGGCTCCTCCACATTCCTTGATATATGTTCCTCTTCCTCCATTTTCAAAGTTATCACTGATCCATGGGGACTTTCTCACATAGCACCACCTGATACTGACACTCAACCTCCTTCTTCATTTTAAGAATCCTGGTGATTGCCTTGGGCATGCCCCAGATAATCCAGGCTAATCTCCAGTTCCAAAATTCTTAATTTAATCACAGCTAAAAGTTTCTTTGGCTAAACAAAGTAACATATTCACAGGTTAAGGGAATAGAGAATGATCATTTTGGAGAGGTAATTATTCATCCTATCACAAGGCAATATTGTTCTACATTTTTGACTCTCCTCAGTGTTTGGTTTAACAGAAGGCATACGAATTCTCTCATTGCTTCTGCACTAAACCTGTTGAAAGATCATATATCTGGAAGCTCTACTGCATATTTCTGAGGTAATACAAATAATTTCAGTCTCATTAACTGCCTGAAAGTATCTCAGGAACCCAGAGACTCCCAGCCACATTTTGAAAACTAGTGCACTAGCATTTGATAGGATACCTTATTCTGCATATTATAGAATTTATCTGTATAATTCACAGAATTGTTTAAGTAAGATGGGAGTCATGATCATTATTTCATCTGAGGATCAGTTCTTTACACTCTGAATAGAAACTTAATATTAGAGATTTAAGTATGCATTACCATTGGCAATTTATACAAAAAATACATATAGTCTTATGAATTCTATCATAGAAATATTTCTTTTGCACACATCAGTAAGTACCTCCCTCCTAAATACTATATGTAGTTTCAATTCCTTTCAAAGCAATTTGTAGAAAAAGCTTTTGAGAAATGTTCAACTGAAAAATGGAGGTTTAATACAATCACATTTAAAAAACTGAAATCACAGATACACTTAAGGGTGTCCTTGAATTACTCAACGACAAAATATGAGGCAGAGGTCTGAATAAAGAAGAGAATGTAAAAGAACACAAACTCCAGAGAATATGCATTTGGCAGTGATAATAAGAAAATAAAGCCATTTTCAGTCTTCTCCAGTCTAATATGAATAATGGGCAAAAAGAAAATGGCAATTCAGAATCCTTCACAGTGCCACAGAACTTTCTTCCCTAATGCATAAGGTGAGACAAACCTAAGATTTCTAGGAAAATATATATTAGCCAAAATATTACACTTAGAAAATAATTAAAACATTGTTTACAAAAATAACTACTAAAATCTGTTATTAAAAAGAGAACCTGATTTTTATTATTTGATGTAACATATCCTCTTTTCTGTTAATAAAAACCAAAAAAAAGATGAAAATCAAAAAAAATTAAGGGTGATAGCTAACCCATTGCCAGAAATCAGGAAAACTTTTCCATAACTGTTACCTTACTTAGGTCATTGATCAAGCTTATTGAAAACTATAACTTGTGATATATGACCCATGAATATTGTCCTAACTAGAAATACCAACCTGATCATCTTAGAAGATGTGGAGAAGATACACTGTCAGTCACTCATTCAAAAATGGTGGGGCTGTACAATGTACCCTACATTAAGTGGACATGGTATTTTGAAGCAGCTAGCATTACGTTCTTTAACTACCTCTCCAGTTTCTATTTCTGTAGATAAAAACCAGCTCTAACTTCTTACTGTAATAAACAATAGCTCAAAAAAGAAAAAGGAGCCCTGTGTTGCTATTTGCCTCTGGGATAGTGCTAATCCCATGAATAGAGTACTTTAGGAGGAAAGAAATAGAGAATCCAAGTAGCTATACAGGTTTTACACTGGTTCCTAGTATAAAGTTTTTTTAAGCAGAAGTAGTTAGAAAAAAAAATACCTCATACTTCAGTTAGTCCAGCAAAGATATATGACTGCTAGATACTGGAAATTAGAGTTACAATAGCACAATCACCCAGTTTCTGTAAGAAATGTATATGGATCTTAACTAGTGCTATGATTTAGGTAAGTGTCCTCCAAAGGCCCACATGCTAAACTCTTGGTCACCAATCTGTGGTGCAATTAGGAGGTGGTGGAACCTTTAAGAGATTTCAGGTATAAGCCACCACACCCAGCTCATTACATGTTAATCAAAAATTTTTTATAAAATGTTATACATGATAGTATCAATAATCCTGATTTGATAATTGCACATTGTACATATGAATTCAATTGGTACTCTGTACCCCTGAAATGGGTTGAAAAGTAAAGATGTCTCATTGGAATTGAAGGTGTGCCTGACTCATGGAAGGGAATTGAGTCAGTAAGGGTATGCCCTTGAAGGAAATATTGGAACTCAAGCTCCTTCATCTGTCTTAGCTCCCAGACCACCATGAGGTGAGCAGCTTTTTTCCACCATGATGTTCTACCTTGCCCTGACGCAAAAGCAATAGAGCCAACCAAACCGACTGAAACCCTGAACAAAAATAAACTTTTTTGTCATTATAAATTGGTTGTCTCAGGTATATTATTACAGTAATGGAAAGCTAACACAACAAGCACCAAGTTGGCAAAATTTAATCCAAACATTTTGACTATTTACAAACATCCTATGTCAAAAATCTCTCCTTGTTCCAGGGGTCATAGAGAAAATACTGTCTTTCAATCAACATAGACATGAATTTTAATTCTATCTTCTTCACTCTAAGCTTCAGCCTCCTGTTGTATTAAATGGAAAAAAAAATAATCACTCATGCATGAAAATAACCAGCACAGTATCCAAACACTTGGTAAATGAGAGCTATGTTACAAGAAAGAATAAAAGGAGGGAAATTAGCATGGATTTGAGTAAAAATATCAAAGAATAAACATTAAAAAGGAGAAGAAAAAGTATACCTCTAAAAACACAACTAACTATAGGAACCAGAAGAAATTAAATGTAATTCCATTTTCAAAAAAAAGGTAAAAAATTACATCATCTATGAAAAAGAAACCAAAATCCAAGGGGGAAAGAAAACAAAATTAAACATAAAGATGGCTAAAATGATCTGGGGGATAATATTTACATATCAAATTTTTAAAGGAATATTAAGAAAACTAAAACAGGAATAAGATATTTTTTATTGCTGGGTGCAGTGGCGCACACCTGTAATCCCAGTGGCTTGGGAGGCAGAGGCGGGAGGATCGCAAGTTTGAGACCAGAGGCAGTCTGCATAACCTAGCGAGACCCTGTCTCAAAAAGTAAAATAAAAAATGGGCTGGGGGTGCAGCTCAGTAGTCCAGCACTTGCAGAGCATGCAAGCACAAGACCCTGGGTTCAACCCTCAGTACCACCAAAAATATATTTTTTTTAATAATAAAATTTACAGAATTCATTCTGAAGAAAACAGAATAAGCAATGAGAAATGTTGACTTGAAATCATCATACAGAATGCAGAAGAAAACAAAAAGGATGAGAGCAAAAAGAAGAGAAAATGGAAATCTAAAAGTTCTAGACATTTTTAAAATAAGAATTATTAGAGCAATGCAATTTATCAAAGACAGAAGTGAAAAAAATTTTCTTGACCTGACCCAATGCAACATATAAGGAAAATATACTATCTGGTATCCTTTCCAGGGAAATTGCTCAAGAAAGCATTCCAACTATATGGGAATTAGATTAGAATAAAGATTTCAAGAGAGATAAGATGAGAAGATAAAGTGTTCATGAATGGACTAAGATTCTACTAAGAAATTAAAAGAGAAAGGGAAGCTGTAAATAGATGGGTAAAGGAAGAGAGAACAAGTGCAAAATATAGTATGCAACACTATGAAAATCCCCATAATGAATTTCATAATACTGAATACAATTTTTAAAAAAACACATGATACCTTAAAAATATGTGTATTTGTCATTATTTCTTTGCTTGCTTGTTTGTTTTGTGGTAATAGGGAGTTGAACCCAGACCCTCGCACATACTTTCAAAGTGCTCCAGCACTGGACTGCTCTCCCAGGCTGTTTTTATTTATCTTGAGACAGGGTCTAAGTTATGCAGGCTGCCTCTGGCCTCAAACCTATTATTCTCCTTCCTCTACCTCCCAAGTGGTTAGGATTTCAGGTGTAAGCCACCATACCCAGCTCATTACATGTTAATCAAAAAATTTTTAAATGCTATACATGGAAGTATCAATAATCCTGATTTGATAATTGCACATTGTACATATGAATTCAATTGTTACTCTGTACCCCTGAAATGTGTGGAAAAGTAAAGATGTTTCATTGGAAATGAAGGTGTGCCTGACTCATACCATGGTATTTTTAGTTGCATCACATGCTTGTGAAAGTTAGATATTGAATAAAAAAGGAGAAAAATTGATGCTTCTGAATTATGGTGCCAAAGATGAATATTAAATATACCATGGACTGCCAAAAGAACCAACAGATCTATCTGCCCAGAAGTGCAACCAGAGTGCTCTTTGGAAGCAAAGATGGCTAGATAGCATCTTACATATTTTGGACCTCTTACATATTTTGGACATATTTTGGACATACTTGGACATGTCAGGAAAAACAATCCCTGGAGAAGGACATCATGTTTGGGAGAGTTTG
>VMDO01032857.1:0-18559 GCA_007922755.1 Pedetes capensis
CATTCATTATACATAATTAATAAAATTAACAATTTTTCAGACTCTTAGTGTCTTGTTTCCTTTATCAGATCCTTAGTTTCTTATATCAGAGCTATACAGCAACTTCTTAAAGAGTCTCCCTGAACACACTTTATTTTCTCCAAACATATCTATCATTGCTACTACTGTACCAGCATCAGAGAAGGTAAAACTGATGCCTTTAAAAAACGAATCTCCATTGTTCCTAGGATCAAATAATTCAAGAGTACCTGAAGTCTGACCCCAGCTAAACTAATTTACATTTCTGGATATGCCTTGTGCTTTTTGTGTGTCTCATTCCATTTTCTTACTCTGTTTTGTGTTCATCAAAAATTTATTCATCTTTAAAAACTACAGGAAGTTTCGGATCTTCCACGAAACCTACCCTAACTACCCCAACATGATGCAATTTCAACTTTATCTAAGTTTCTAAAGCAGCCATTGTGTGGCACTTCCTCCATAATATTGTTGTTGTTGTTGTTAGGTGCTGTCGAGTCGGTATCCGACTCATAGCGACCCTCTGTACAACAGGGGAAACACTATTGTCAGTGCTTCTCTGCTGTTCATAGAGTTTTCAATGGGGGGTTGATTTTGGGGAGGGGGTTGCCAGGTCCTTCTCCCAAGCCTCCAGCATCTGGTGTTCCCTGGTGGTCTCCCATCCAGGTACTAACCAGACCCGACCCTGCTTAGCTTCCGAGATCTGACGGGATCGGATGCTACAGGGCTACAGCTGCAGGCTCCATAATATTAGGCATTGTAATTATTTCTCATATTTAGTTTCTGAGCTAGATTTTAGTCCTTTTGATGGCTGAGACTGAATCATGTATTTGTTTGTATCCAGCACAACCTCTAGGATAACACTTTCAACATAAAATGGAACTCAGTATGTATTTAATTACTTAATATCTATATTAATTTAGGTAATTTTTATGCAGAAGACAAAATTTGCAGCTTAAGAGCATTTTAACTGTATGTGGTCTTTTGTGTGTCCATATGAATTTTTGGATTATTTTTTCTATGTGCAAAGTCTGTCACTGGAATTTTAATGGGAATTGCATTAAATCTGTAGATTGCTTTTGGTAGTATAGCCATTTTTACAATCTTGATTCTCTCAATCCATGAGCAGAGGAGGTCCTTCCACCTTCTAGTATCTTCTGCAATTTCTTTCTTTAATATTTTGAAGTTTTCCTTGTAGAAGTCTCCAGGATCTTTGGTTAGATTGATTCCTTAGTAATTAAGTTTTTGGTGGGCTATCCTGAAAGGGACTGTAACCTTAATTTCCTTCTATTCCTGCTCACAGTTGGTGTAAAGGAAGGATACTATTTTTGAGTGTTAATTTTGTATCCAGCCACTTTGTTGAAGGAGCTAATTAGGTCTAAATGTTTCCTAGAGGAGTTTTTGGGGTACTTTACAGGATCATATTGCCCACAAATAAGGATAATTTGACCTCTTCTTTGCCTATCTGTATCCCTTTGATTTCCTTCTCTTTTCTGATTTCTCTGGCTAGGACTTCAATCACAATGTTAAATAAGATAGGAGAAAGTGGGTATCCTTGTCTTGTTTCTGATCTTAGAGAAAATTGTTTCAATTTTTCTCCATTTAATATGATGTTGGCTATAGGTCTGTCATAAATGGCCTTGATGATGTTGAGATATTTTCCTGTTATGTCCATCTTCTCCAGGGTTTTTATCATGAAAAGGTGTTGCACTTTGTCAGAGGCCTTCTTGGCATTGATTGAGATGATCATATGGTTGCTGTTTGCAAGTCTCTTGATATGTTGAATTACATTGATGGATTTTCATATGTTGAACTAGCCTTACATCTGTGGAATAAATCCCATTTGGTCATGATGAATAACCTTTTTTTACCTGTTGCTGAATTCAGTTTTCCAGGATTCTGTTGAGAATTTTTGCATTTATGTTCATTAGGGAAATTGGTCTGTAGTTTCCTTTCTTAGATGTATCTTTGGCCAGTTTAGGTATCAGGGTTATGATAGTTTCATAGTTTTAGGCAGAATCACAATCCCTGACTTTAAACTATAATACAGGGCTATAGTAGCAAAAACAGCTTGGAACTGACACAAAAATTGCCTGAACACCAGTGGAACAGAATTGAGGACCCAGAGATACATCAACGTATCTATAGCCACCTGATCTTGACAAAGGAGCTAATCAGGAAAATTGGAGAAAAGATAGCCTCTTCAACAAATGGTGCCAGGAAACTTGGATTTCTGCCTGCAGAAAAATGAAGACAGACATGCACCTCTCAATCTGCATGAGGGTTAACTTGTAATAGGTAAAAGACCTAAACATAAAACCAGAAATCTAAATTACTACAAGAAAAGATAGGCAACATGCTCCAACCTATAGGCACAGGAAAGCATTTCCTTAATAAGACTCCAATTGCTCAAGAAATTGCAACAAGAATAGATAAATGGGATTACATGAAATTAAAAAGCTTCTGTACAGCAAAGGAAACAATCAACAGAGTTAAGGAAGACCCCACTGAAGTAGAGAAAATTTTCACATCCTACACATCTGACAGAGGACTAATTTCTAGAATTTACAAAGGACTTAAGAAAGCAATCCCAAGACAACAGATAATCCAGTGAACAAGTGGGCAAAGGAACTGAACAGACAGTTTTCAAATGAAGAAGCTTGTAAGGCCATGAAGCACATGAAGAAATGCTCAATATCCCTAGCCATTAGGGAAATGCAAATCAAAACAACTCTAAGATTCCACCTAACTCCAGTAAGAATGCTCAAGATCAATAAAACAAATAACAATAAATGCTGACAAGGTTGTGGAGAAAAAGGAGCCCTCTTACACTGTTGATGGGACTATAAATTAGTTCAACCAGTTTGGAAATCAATATGGAGATACTTCCAAAAATTAAAAATAGAACTGCCATTGGACCCAGTTATACCACTACTGGGAATATACCCAAAGGAAGATAAGTCATCATCACACAGAGGCACCTGCATCTCCATATTTAATGTAGCACTTTTCACAATAGCAAGGATATGGAGCCAACCAAGGTGTCCATCAACAGAAGAATGGATAAAAAAATTATGCTACATATACACAATAGAATACTACTCAGCAATGGAAAAATGAAATAATTTCATCTGCCTAAAATGGATGGAACTGAAGATCATTGTCTTAAGCAAATGAACACAAGCCCCAAAAGAGAAATACCATATGTTCTCACTCATATGTGGGAGCTGAATTATACTTAAAGGAAGAAAAAAATCCTACACATAAAATTATATATATATATACATACATATATATATATATATATATGCATATACACACACATATAATGCACAGTTAAACTTAGCATAGAAGAGAGAAAATAAGGAGTAAAAATAATGAGGAAGGGAACAAGCAGAGGGAAGTGAAGATTGGAGATGGGATGGGGAGGAGGGTCAATGTGGAGGGATCAAGGGGAGAGGTCGATCTCAATGTAAACAGCACAACTTCATGAGTATATTGGAAGAATAGGGGAACATAACCCAAATAAGCATCTGAGTTTTACTACATGTTAGCCATAAGGCTCCATAAACTTTGTGGGCTAATAAAAGTGTTGCCAGAAGTGATTTAAAGGATGCATAATGGAAAAAACCAATGTTGTATTACTCTATACCCAATCATCATTTACTAATAAAGGAAAAAAGATTAAATTTGAAAATATATACAGTGAAATAGTTTGATATCATATGTACTCCATCTGTGTAAACTCAATTTAGCTTCCATCTGTGAATGAATGAACTAAAGTTTTATGGCAAAATTAATAAAAATCAAAGGGAGAGTTGATTTATGCCTTTGAAATGCATATGTTCTGGAAATTGTGTTTTAGGTTAAAATGCAATAGTAGCTTAAAATGTGATAGTGAAACTTAAGATGAAATATTTATATTTCCTTCTAAGTATTTGTTTTCTTTAGTGGCGGCATGATTTTGTGCATGGATGGATAAAAGTACCTGTGACTCATGAAACACAGGAAGAATGTCTTGGGATGGCAGTGTTAGATATGATGAGAATAGCCAAAGAAAAAGATCAAACTCCACTGGCTGTCTACAACTCTATCAGGTAATTTCCTTCTGCATATCCATACACATAAATATGAACAGTTAGAGAATTTATTAGCTTACTTCTATTTTCTGTGTTTGCCCATATATGCTGATTTTGTGCTAATAAAAATCATATGGGTAACTTTGTCCTGTTATATAACACATGTTTTGTGAAAAGACAGTTTTGAAAGTGTTGTGGTACTTCAGAAAATATCATAGGTTTTCAATATCTATTGCTGTATTCATTTTTTTTCTGAAAATGGTAGGTAAGTTTAAGAAGTATAGAAACACCTCAGGGGATTTTTAACAGTAGATCCTCAAATTGTATGAATAGTCTGTATCTGTATTTCCCAAATTGTGGTTTATATTGTGGTTTACTCTCATTAGAATCACCTGAGGTTCCAAATGTGCATACAAATTTGACTACATATTAGTCAAAAGTTTCCATAAAACTCATAAATAATAAAAGTGTAACCAAAAGTGATATTATAGTTGCATAATGGGAAAAGCAAATGCTATATTACTCTGTACTCCATCAACATTTGCTAATAAAGGTGGAAAAAAAGAATCACCTAGGGTTCATGTTAAAATTGAAGATCCCCAGGCCAAAACCCAAGAAATTTAGATTCAGTAAATCTAAGGTGAAACCCACAACTATGAATTGTACAGGTACCCCAGAATATTTTTGTATAAGTGATCAAGGCTCAGCATTCTCCAGTATCTTCTGCATATTGAATTTTGACAATTATGACTAATACTCTTTTTTGAAACACTACTACAGCTCAACTTTATTGACTGTAAAATTTCTACTTTCTAAAAAAAATGCTTTGGTTTTTTAAGTTTGAAGGGTGAATATGTATTTTACATGTTACATATTTAGCAGATTAAAAGTTTGGGGTTTTGAATGTGGTTGAAACACCAGTAACTTCAGTTATTCCTTTGCTGAGTACCTTCAAAATGATTACATATCCAGTTTGTGGAGGATCAATTACTGTGTTTTTTCTTCTTTGATTTTAAGTATTGTTGTTTTATTCTGAGATGCCTTTTTAGGCCTACAATGGAATAGGTTGTCAGGTCTGATTTTTGAGACTTACTCAGGTATCTAGAAGAGTTAAGTCCCAAGGAAAACTAAAAGCATTTTTTTCCCTGTATTTCCTCGCTGTTTATTAAATTGCAGACAGATACATATTAGCTATTAGTTTCTTATTCATTCATTCATTCATTCATTCATTCCATAGATACTTATTCAGTATTTGCTGTGTGCCAGGCCATAGTAGAACAGAATTGGAGGAAGAGTATCTTAGAATTTGTTAATAGAAACTGAAGGAATTGAAGAGAACACTGTTGAAGAATAGAAATGTTGACTCACTGAATATGAATATCATTAAGTATGAAGCTATCTCTAGGCTTATTGTATGGTGAGATACTTCTGCTTTTGAGACCATGGTCATATTCAAAGTCTTGACACAATCTTTCCATGTAGATTGTGGCTTGAGGTTAGGAGCCATGTCATCTATTATTTTTATCCCTACATTGTTTAGTGTCCTAAACCCAATGAATGATTAGTAATTTATTTATTTGATTCTCTTAATTCATACTCTGAACCAGGATACAAACATGTCTTCAAAATTCTGTATCATTCTTTTTGCTTATTTTACTTTTAAGATTGTATGAATATAAGATATTCATTATAAGATTCCATGATACTTTAAGCAGGGCACAGTGGCTCAGGCCTATAATCCCAGTGTCTCAGGAGACAGAGGTAGGAGGATCACAAGATTGAGGCCAAAGGCATCTTGTGTAACTTAGCAAGACCTTGTTTCAAAATAAATAGTAAAAAATGGGTTGTGAGTGCGGCTCAGTTACAAAGTACCTGCAAAAGCATGTGTGATGCCCTGGGCTCAACTCCACAGTAATGCAAAAAAAGAAAAAAAAAAGATTCCATGATACTTTAAAACAGCTTGTTGTTGTTGTTAGGTGCCGTCGAGTCGGTATCCGACTCATGGCGACCCTCTGTACAACAGGGGAAACACTATTGTCAGTGCTTCTCTGCTGTTCATAGGGTTTTCAATGGCAGATTGATTTTTGGGAGGGGGTTGCCAGGTCCTTCTCCTAAGCCTACAGCTTCTGGTGTTCCCAGGCAGTCTCCCATCCAGGTACTAACCAGGCCCGACCCTGCTTAGCTTCCGAGATCTGACGGGATCGGATGCCACAAGGCTACCGTTGCAGGCCCTTAAAACAGCTTACTGAAATGTAATTCATATACCATAAAGTTCACCCATTTAAAAAATTCAATTTTTAATATATTCTCAGGTTTCTCTAAAGATGATCACAATCTAATTTTAGAGCATTTTCATCTTTTGTGTAAGAAACCCCATAACCATTAGCATTTAGCCTTCGTCCTCTTTTGTTTCAGCCTCTGACAATCACTAATCTACCTTCTGTCTCAATGGATTTTCCTATTCTGGACATTTCATATAAATAGAATCATACAATATGTGGCAACATTTTTCTATCGGCTTCTTTCATTTAGCATGTTTTCAAATTTGTCCATGTTGTAGCATAGATCAGTGTTTCATCCTTTTTTATTGCCAAATCATAGTCCATTTTATGGGTATACCACATTTGGTTTACCTGTCCATCATTTGATGGAAATTTGGGTTTTCTGCTTTTTGGCTCTTTTTAATAATGCTGCTGTGAATATGAGTTCATAGCAATGCTGCTGTGAGTTCACAATACTGAGTTATTTTGTGGAGGAATATTTTTATTTTATTTATGTATATATGTAAGAGTAGTTCTGGTTCATACAGTAACTCAGTTTAACTTTTTGTGGAACTGCCAGACGTTTCCAAAACAGTTCTACCACTTTATATTCCCACTAGTAGTACTTGAGAGTTACAACCTTTCCAGCACTTATTTTTGTCCATCTTTAGTTTACTTATCCTAGTAGGGGAAAGCGGTATCTCACTGTAGTTTGGGTTGTCATTTCCCTAATGATTACAGATGTATAGAATTCTTTCATGAGCTTATTGGCCATATGTGTCTTCTTTGAAGAAATATCTTTTGAAATTCTTTGGCTCATTTAAAAGTGAGTTATTTGCTAGGTGCAGTGGTACACCCCTATAATCCCAGTGGGAGGCAGAGGCTACAGGATCACAAATTTGAGGTTGGAGGCAGCTTGTGTAACTTAGTGAGACCTGTCTCAAGATTAAAAAAATCAAAAAAGGGGTTAGGAGTGCAACTCAGTGGCAGAACACTCGCAAAGTATACACAAGACCCTGAGTTCAACCTCCCAGTACCAATAAATAAATAAATAAATAAATAAATAAATAAATAATTTGTCTTTTTATTGTTGAGTTGTAAGAATTCTTTTTATATTCTGGATATAAATCTCCAGATACTATTTATGACATGAATTGTAAATACTTCTTCCATTCTATGGATTTATTTCTTTTTAAACTTTCTTAAATTATTTGCAGTACACAAGTTGTGATTTTGAAATAGTATAATTTGCCTATTTTTCCTTTTATCTTTTGTGTGCCATGGTATTTTAAGATTGGATAAATAATCTATCCCTTCCCTGAAGCAAAATGCCTGTTTTGCTTGCCTTAATATAATTAAACATTTACTTAACTCACAGATGTTCTCCAGATTGATTTGGTGCTTCTTTCTGAAAAATAACCAAGGAACCCTACTCATTATTAAAGTATTTAGGATTAATTGGAAAACAGATAGGAGATTTGCTCATTGCAGAATGAAATAAGATGCTTCAGTCCTGGAAATATCCAATAGGATATAGATCTCTGAATACTATAAAATACATATTCTTTCATAGACCTTAAAAAAATACCTATCTATCTGTGAACACATGCCTCTGTGTTTGCATAAGCACTCCTATAAAAGTGTTATGCACCTCTGTGTACATATGTATATTTTAGATAGTCTTTTGCATGTTAATTCCTAATTGGATGTTGTGGCTTAGGTGTTGAGATACGGAAACTAAGGGAAACCAGTAGGATTTTTCTGTTTTTCATCTGCCCTTTAAATCCTAAATTTGTTAAAGGGTGGAATTGGAGAATGGAAAGAGATTTAAAGAAGATTCTGTTGACCTTGGAAACAATAGGCCCAACCTAAGACCACTTGTAGACTCCCTTTCTAACCACTGATACAAATACTAGTCTTTCCAGTGGTCTATTCCAATTGTAAAAGGAAAATACATATTTCATTTCAGATTATGTTCTGTGAAACAAAAAGTGTATTCAAAGGCAAGCTCAATTTTTGAGGCCTTCAGAATGCTCACCTTGAGGATTTCATAAAAGCTCAATATGAACAAATGTTTTTAAGCTCCAAGAGTTAGCAGCTTTGCATCTCTTGAAAAGTTTTAGTGTTTTTAATAATTCTGGTTCTGATAGCATGACACTGAAGTAGAGTCACCATATTCAAGAACCACATACTCTTGTGGCATTCCCAAAGGATATAATTCTTGTTCTTAATTCTAGGCACCAAAGTGGAAACACTATTATGTATTTTTAATCTCTCACTCTTCTTTGCATCTTCACATAAAGTTTTCAAAGCCTGATTAAATCAGGTAGCCATTTTAAATAGCATTTCACATTTAGTAAGCCTCTTGGTAACTAATATTTTTGACAGAGGTGTATAAATAGGATTATTTGCATTCTGATTACATTTTCAGATCTTTTTAGTGTTTATTCTAACTTAGTGAAGCTTTCCTATATAATAATCAGACTTATTAAATATGTATTTAATAAAACCTATTAAATGTATTATTACATTATTAAATGTAATGTAAAGACTTATTAAATGTAATCAGACTTATTAAATATGTATTTAATCAGACTTATTAAATATGTATTTATTTATAAATATATAACTTCTATGAAAAATATATATTATTAGGAGAGTGTATAAATTGAGGACTCAGCCTACTCAAAAAAGAAATGGAGTACGACTTTTGAGATCTAAAAAATAAGTAGAATTTAATGGGTGGAGAGAAGTGAATGAATAAAAGTAGAAATTCTCAGAAAAACTTTTCAGGCAGAAGACGGTATAGAAACAGCAAAGAAGGTCCATATGTATGAACTCAAAGAAGTGAGATGAGGCACAGGCTAGAACATGTAGAATCTTAGGGTCATTTTAAGAAAGATGAAAACAGTAAGAAACCATGCAAGGACATTAAACTAGGGTGAAATGATACAGATTTGTGTTTTTACAAGATCTCTTTGTCTTCATTATAGAAAACAAACCACAGGGTGGGGAAAGTAAATGGAAATGTGAGTTGATGAGAAAGTAAGCCATTGCAATAATTACAGTACTTAAAGTACCATAATTGCTTGGGTTGTTGTTGTTAGGTGCCTTCGAATTGGTGTCTGACTCATATTCACTCTCCCTCCATACAACAGAGGAAACACTACTGTTAGTACTTCTCTCCTATTCCTAGGGTTTTCAATGGCGGATTGATTTTTGGAAGTGGGTTGCCAGGTCCTTCTCCCAAGCCTACAGCACTTGGTGTTCCCAAGTAGTCTTCCATCCAAGTACTAACCAGGCCCGACCCTGCTTAGTTTCCAAGATCTGGTGGGATCAGACACCACTGTGGTATAGCTTCAGGCTTGCTTGTGTTAATCATGAGAAAAATGGGCAAAATAATAGAAATATTTAGAAGGTAAAATCAAGGGGATGTCATGATGGACTTGAGAATAAAGGAGATGCAAAAGATAGTTCTTAATTTTCTGGGACTTGCAGAAATAGATGCATATTAATGCTTTTACTCAGATAAGGAATGCTATAAGAGGAAAGGTATGCATCAGGGCTGTGTCCTTTCACTATATCCTTTCAATCTCTATGCTGAGCAAGTAATCTGAGAACCTGGACTATATGAAAAAGAACATGGCATAAGGATTGGAGGAAGACTCATGAGCAACCTGCGTTATGAGGATGATACAACTTTGCTTGCTGAAAGTGAAGAGGATTTGAAACATTTACTGATGAAGATCAAAGAACACAGCCTTCAGTATGGATTGTGCCTCAACATCATCAAAACAAAAATCCTTAAAAATGGTTCAGTAAGCAACTTCATGATAAATGGAGAAAAGATGGCGAATTGTCCAAGATTTTGCTTTGCTTGGTTCTATAGTCAACACCCATGGAAGCAGCAGTCAAGAAATCAAGACACATTGGATTGGGAAAAGCTGCTGCAAAAGACCTCTTTTAAGTATTGGAAAGATTTAAAGATGTCACGTTGAAGATGAAGGTGTGCCTGACTTGTGCCACAGTACTTTCAGTTGTATCATATGCTTCTGAAATTTGGACATTGAATAAGAGAGATAGGAGAAAGAATTGATGCTTTTGAATTATGGTGCTGGAGACAAATATTGAATATACCTTGGACTGCCAAAAGAACCATCAGATCCGTCCTAGAAGAAGTGCAACCAGAACGGATAGTTAGACTGCATCTAATGTATTTTAGACATGTTTTCAGAAGTGACCAATGCCTGGAGAAGGACATGATATTTGGGACAGTGGCAGGTAAACCAAAAAAGGAAAACCCTCAAATAGATGGATTAACACAGCACCTGCAAGAATGTGCTTAAAGATAAAAAAGATCATGTGCATGGAAAGTGTTGGGGAGTATATTGTTTTGTTGTACATAGGATCACTGTGAGTCAGATCTGACTCGATGGCACCTAACAACAACATAAGAGGTCTTCAGTGGAAAAGATTAAGGGGACTCATGAGTTTTGTTTGATACATTGAGGAGCTTTTGAGGCATCCGAATTAAATGTGTAGGTTGATTTGACTGTGAGATGTATGGTTCTGGAGGCTAGGTATGAGGACTAGCGATAGAAATATAGGGATCATCTTCATATACAATATCTAGAAAGAGTATAAATAAGAGGATGGCCCATGATTGAATCTGGAGGAATTACAACATTTAGTCACAAAGTGTAAAAGACAGTGAACCTGCAAAGAAATTTGAGAAGGACTGGCCAGAGAGATGTGAATGAAGTCAGGAAAGCTAAGGGGAAAGAATTCCAAGGCAAGAATAATCAGTAGTATTGAATGCTGCTGAAAAGTAACAAATAACTAGTAAAATGAACATGCAAATGGGCTTCTAGCAAAGTGGAAGGCTTTCTTGATTTTAGCAAGAGCATTTTCTCTTGGAATGATGAGAGAGAAGCCACATTGGAATTAGGAGTAAATAAATGGAAAGCAAGAAAATGAAAATGACCTGTAGACTCTTTCACAAAAAAGCCAGATAGGCTGCAGCTGGAAGGAAATGGGGATGCAAAGACTGAAATGTAGAATAAAGAGATTTTCAAATTTAAGATGGGAAGCACATTGGTATTCTTAATATATGTGGGTAGAAGAGAAATAATATAGAGTAAAGATTTTAAGAGGGTTTGTATGTGTGTTAGAGGAAAGGGAGAGAATATAAGTAAATACATGTTAAGGAAATGGCTTTAGCTAGCAGGTTTATGCCTCATTTATTTCCATATGTGGAAAGGAGTAGAAAATGAGTAGAGATGTATATAAGTTTGCTATCAGAATACCACGAGAGTCCTTCTTGGAGAACTTTTTCTTCACCAAGAAGAAGGTAAAGAAGGATTTGTTGAGAAAGAATGTGAGGGAGAACATTGCTCAGGTTTGAGGCAAAAGAAAGGGAAGAGCTTTAAGGAAAGAGGAAAAGGTTTCAAATAGCTATGGAACTGGGGAAACAGTTGAACAGAGAAATGTCACAATAGTGATGGCAGTGATATAGCTTGGAATTGGTGGTGATGAATTTTTCACACAACCCAGATTCCCTGTAAAATGACATTCTCTGGCAGGTCTGGCTACTTGAATACAAAACTCTAATCGTTTCTTAAGAAGGTTTGTATATCATTAGGGAAAGTATTGGCCTAATCTCACTGAATCCAAAACTGGGAGCAATGGCAAACCCTTTTCATCATTCACATCCAGTAGATATAAATAACCACTAAGGCATAGATCATAGTAAAACATAACATATTAAAATACTTATTTTAATATTAAACAAATATTAAACAAATATTAAATACTTAAGACAAATATTAAAATACTTAAGAATCTATGAGTTTCTAGTGTTTGTTACCTATATGTCTGCTGCTGTAGCACTGTGTTGTCCAATCCCATCAGATCTCAGAAGCTAAGCAGGGTAAGAGGAATAGCAGAGAAGCACTGACAATAGTGTTTTGCCTGTTGTACATAGGGTTGCTATGAATCGGACACTGATTCGACGGCACCTAACAACAGCAACAACATTAAAACATTGTCTAAAGGTTTAATTTTATTTAATTATAAACTTATAAAACTTAAAATTTAAAGATGAGTGTTTAGTAGTCAGCTAAAAATAAATCCTTAAAATAATAAGCGTTCAGCCTGAGCAAGCTTCAGAATATTACTGGTGGGAAGCAGGCCCAGGCTGGTGTAATAAGTCATATTATGGAGTGGTACATACAATACCATGAGAACAAAGGGAGGAATATCTAAGTTAGTCATGAAATGAGGTCCATATTAGTTTCCTGGATTTGCTGATACTTGCAGAATGAACATGGACTAACAAGATAGGAATGAATGATAGAAATAAAGATTAGCAAATATGAAGGCATGGAAATTTTATACAGTTGGACTTCCTAAATAAAAATGTTTATCAGAAGTGAAGAAATTATCTCCTTTCTTGAGATTGTTGTACCTAGAAACAAAAGTACAGAAGATGTAGAACATTTCCAAAAGGAATTATTTTGATCACAAAGTAATTATTAGGAGTTATTAAATTTGGTCTAACAAAATCTATATATCATAATAATGAACAACAGCATCCAAAAAATGCAACGAATTCCAGAATTCATATAAACCTCAGTACCGTATTATAGCAAATATTCGAAGCACAGAGCAATAAATGCCAAAAAATATAGGTAATGATCAGGGATATAAGATAATCAGAGAAAATGAATTGAGACTCTTTTTAACTAGACTGAGCATTCATTTCACTAGGGGAAGAAAATTGCCATCTCTTATTCTACACTTTGTGGTAACTCAGAGAGTGTGTATATCAAGACTGGGTGGTGGTTATGTCAACTTACTCCACATCATTATTGTATTGTAGCATGTGCCTATAATGGAAAAAGGTAGGAACCTTCTATTGTGTTTTAGATTTTTCTTCCAATTTTTGTTCTGTTTTGTTTTTCTGTGCGTGCTCATTATTCCTAGCTACAAGACATTCTTACCAAAATGTGTTCGAGCAAAGATCCAAGATTATCATATTTTGACAAGGAAGCGAATAAGGTATAGATTTCGCAGATTTATTCAGCAGTTCAGCCAATGCAAAGCCACTGCCAGAAACTTGAAACTTAAATATCTTATAAATCTGGAAACTCTTCAGTCTGCCTTCTACACAGAGCAATTTGAAGTAAAAGAATCTGGAAGAGGTCCTTCAGGTGAGGAGATTTTTGCAACCATTATAATAACTGGAAACGGTGGAATTCAGTGGTCAAGAGGGAAACATAAAGAAAGTGAGACACTGACAGAACAGGTAATCCTTAACAATATGTTCTCATTCTTTGTTATGTTAAGTAGAATGGCAATAGAAGCAAAGTAATTTTAGTGATTTAAAACGTAGTCTTGCAGCTGTCTTCTCCCACTGATGTAAAATGAAAACTTTTAATAGTATGAAACCATGAAGTCATATCTGTAGTTCTTTTCTCATTCTTAAATGTTTTTATTTAATATTTTAATGACAAAATAATTAGTAATGACTTTCTCATAGCTTCAGAAAAGGTTGAATTCTATAAGTGATTTTAAGTTAGTTTTACTTCCTTTTTTCATTATTATTGATAATGAGGCACAATTATAGAACTAATTAAATGGCAAAGATTAATTTTAATTGATTTTATGATAATGTATAATTGTTAATTAATTCAGTGTTTTAAGTTTGTGTTGCAAATTTTAAATTTGTTCATGTCTATTGTTCTTAGGTTGTTTCATACATTTAGTAGGATTATTTAATTTTTATGTTTATCATCTGTGGTAGTTAATTCTGCAATTTTCTGGCAGTGGCTCTTACTAATGTTAATTGGATTGAAGGGTACTATAACATAATATGGGTTTCTGTCATCCTTTAATGTTCTCAGTTTTAAATCAAAGCAAGATGCAGTGTAGTATTAGAGTTAGATTTTGGGAGCAGAAATCACATTTAACATCTATTATTAATACCTTTTTTTATCTTAAGTTTTAAATGAATGTCTGTTTCATAAATCTTGTTTAAAAATAGCTCTGTAAATGTTTTAATTTTAAGTGCTCTTAATTACAGGATTTACAGTTATATTGTGATTTTCCTGACATTATTGATGTCAGTATTAAGCAAGCAAACCAGGAATGTTCAAATGAAAGTAGAATTGTAACTATCCATAAACAAGATGGTAAAATTTTGGTAAGTTTGTTTTATGAGTAAATAGTAAATATGTTTTATGAGTAAATAATGCACTTTACATTTGTGAGAAATTAGTATTTTAGTGTCTTAATACCAAAGTTACTTTCTTATAGGAAATTTGATTATAGTTATTAGTATAGCTTTAGACATAAATATCCACTCAGTAAACTTTTAAGAACTACATCTATCTTCTCACAGAGTTTCTTGTATATTACTATATTTTTCACTCATTTTTATGATTAACAATCACCAGTGTGTCCCACCCTCTTCTCCTGACTCTTTGTTGTGCTAGTTGCCTGTTGTAACATTCATCCCTGACTAAAATATTTATTTATCAATAGGGATGTGCATAATGCCTGACATATTGCTTAATTAAAAGAGAAAATAAAAATAATATATTATGTGGACTTTATATGACAAAATGTAAACTAATCCCAAGCCTCACTGAAGCTGTTAAGATACAATTTATTCCAAAAGAATTTATTCCCTTTGTCTTTCTTTAGTTTCAAAAATCCTATTTATTTTAATTAAAAGGGAAGAAATGAATTCTTTTATACTCTGCTCTTAAATGTCTTAGTCATCTGGCTCTGTTTCTTTGTTTTGTTTTGTTTTGTTTTTGTTTTTGTTTTTGTTTTTGTTTTGTTTTGCTTTGAGACAAGGTCTTGCTATGTAGCCCAGAATGGCCCAGTACTTCTGTTGATCCTTCTGCTTCAGCCTCTTGAGTACTGGAATTACATGCATGCACCACCACACACAGCTTTCTGTTTTCTTATCAACTTAGATGATTTTTGACCTCTTGGCTTAAATGTTGTATTAATGTTATTCACTTATCTTAAGTAAATGCATAGCTTACCTGTTCTGGCTTTTTGAGACTTACTACCAAAATTATAACTGACTTGTGTCTCACTTTATTTAGCATACTTTCCTGCTCTTAATAAAAATATGATAAATAGTGTATACCTGCTGCCTAGTAGGTTACAAGCTCCTTGAAGGGAAGAATCATATTTTCATGTGTGTTTGTACTTCCTGCACCTTGCACAGTGCTCCAGGATCTAGTTTAGGAAGACCTTGATAAATATTTCATGGGTGGATAAAAGGATGATTAATAATTATCAACACCCATGTAGATCTATAATGGATATTTCTGGAAGAGTTTATTGATGCTAATATGAACATCCTATAGTAATCCTAAGAACTTCCTATGGGAAGGTGTTTAGACTGGCTAGCTTCATTTGAGTTCTTCAATACAGAAAAGTTAAGTAACTTTCCAAAGTCATAGTATTGGTTAAGTGGTAGAGCTATTTAAACCCAAATTTGTGACTTGAAAAGCTAAGCTTTTATAACTGTGACATTATCCACTTTTTGGGCATTCTTAAAACTCCTAGAAAATATTACACTGACATTTTGTTAGAATTATTCTAAAGATTAATTTGGGAAGAGTTGACATTACTATGTAACATTTTCTAACTTAGGAAGACATTGTATTTCTACTATATTATATTTTTCAGAAACTTGATAGTTTTATTAATACTGAACATCTTGTTTCTTGTTGCATTTATTCATGATATATTATACTGTCTCTGTTATTTATCAGGATTAAGAATTTTTCTGTTTCTTTTTCTAAAAAATTATTACTAAGTAAGAAAGTAATTAGTTTTTGCTTATCACTGCCTTTTCCCAGGTCACTATTCATTAATTATATTTTAAACTGTAATTTTACTCTTTACTCTGGGTTTTTAAAAAACCTGTGTTTTTTCTTTTTTAAACTTTGGTAAAATATACATAAGACAGGGTTTAATATCACAACTGTTTTTAAGTGTGCAGATCAGTAGTAGTAAGCATATTCACATTGCTGCATTTCCATTCAACAGTGAAATTCTATACCCATTAACAGCTTCATAATCATCTTGAAACATTAAAATGATACACCCATTAACAACTCTCTCTTTCATTCTCTTCCTGGTCCTTGTATCCACCAACAGCTTTCTGACTCTATGAAAGTACCTCATATAAGGGAATCCTACAACTCTGACTAGCTTATTTCACTTCACATAATGTATTCAAGGTTTATTCAAATTATAACATGTATCAGAATTTCCTTATTTTTTCAAATACACAAACTCCGATGTCTGTCTCTACTGTATTTGTTTATCCATTCACCTATAGGTGAATATCTGGGTTGTTCCACTCTTTATTGGCTATTCTGAATAGTGTTCCTGTCAATATGGGTGTACAACTATTCCCTCAAGATCTTTCTTTCAATTTGTTTGGATATATATCCAGAAGTAGAATTGCTGGATCATGTGATAATTCATTTTGTAATTTTTTGAGGGACAACCATACTGTTTCCTATTATACCTGCACCATTTACATTCCAGTTTTTCCACACCTTTGTCAGGACTTTTTATTTTCTGTCTGAATAGTATCCACACTGATAAATATGAAGTAGTATCTAATTGTAGTTTTGATTTACACTTCTCTAATGGTTAGTGGTGTTAGAAATCTTTCCATATGTTTGTTGATCATTTATATATCCTCTCTAGGAAAATGTCTACTCAAGTTTGTTGGCCACTTTTGAATTAGATTATTTATTTTTTGTTGTAGTAGTTCTTTATATACTCTGGACATTAATCCCTTCTCAAACATATGATTTATAAATATTTTCTCCCATTCCATAGGTTGCTTTTTCACTCTGTTGCTTGTATCATTTGATGCAGTTTTAAATTTTGAACTAGTTCAATTTAGTTATTTTTACTTTTGTTGCCTCTTCTGTTGCTTTACTCTTTTGTTGAGGTATAATATGAATACAGTGGAGTACACTAATCTTAAGTGTATAGATCACATTTTTATATACATACACAAACACACGCACACACACCACACATACACATACCCGTTTGTGGCCACACCTAACTGAATATATAGAACACTTCTAGTATTCTCAGAAAGTTTCACATGCCTCTTCGGGATTTTTCTCACCCTCATCTCCAATTAAGTTACCCCATTCTGCTTTTTCCTACTATGAATCTATTCATAAACTTCATATAAATAGAATGATACTGTATGTCTTTTTAAAAATCTATAATCTTATACTTTGCATAATATCTGAAGGTTCATTTATGTTATTACATGTTATTTATTCATTGTCTTATTGTTGGGTAGTATTGCATTGTTTGACTGTATCTTAATTTTTAAATTCAACTCCTTTTTTCTTAGTGCTGGGAATTGAACCCAGGGACTTATGCATGCTGGACAAGTGTTCTACCATAATTCGCAGGCTAACTTCACTCTCCTGATGATGGATGTATGGGTTGTTTTCAGCAGTGGGATTATTCAGTCATAGTGATAGCTTTGGTGTACTGACAGTTTTCCAAAGATACAAAGTTTTGTTGTATCCATTCACCCTTCCTTTAATGTTTGAAAATTACTGTTGCCTTATATCCTCACAAAGCTTTAGTTTTGTCAGTCTCAAAAGGCTTAATGATCCTGGGGGATATGTACTGGTAGCTCACTGTGGTTTTTATTGCATTTCCCTGGTTAGTAATGATGTTGGACATTTTTTCATATACTATTGTTCATTTGGATAGCCTACTTATGAAATCTTTTACAGAATATCTGCAAAATGTATGCCATCATGCAGTAGGTGGCTTGCCTTCTCGTTATTTAATGATGCTTTCTGATGAATGTAAATTTGAAATCTTAATGAAGCAAGTACAATATCTTGTCTATTTATGTTTAGTATAATTACTAATATAGGTTTTCTTTGACAATTTTGGGTTATTATACCCATGCTTTTATTTTTACAGTTGTGTTTTAATCTACCACTTTGCTATTTGGCTTTTGATCATCCTATTATATTTTGTTTTGTTTTATTTTCATTTCTCTCTTTCTTCCTTATTTTCATTAATCAAATACTTTTATTCCATTTGATCATCTCTGTTATGTTTTAAATCAATATTATTTTATATTTACTTAGGTAGGACCCTTTCCACTGCTGTCTG
>VMDO01032858.1:0-18553 GCA_007922755.1 Pedetes capensis
TACATTTGATGCCACATCCATGCCACACAACTCTCCAGAATATATAATCAGGTTATTTTGCTCACTTTGGGGGCTAGGGAGGAGAACTTCTTCTGTGATGGCTTCCCTGGTGTTGCAACATTAAGCCTCAATAAAGGACTTTCTCATGAATGGTCTTTTACCTCCTTGTGGTCCATATCACAGGTAGAGCAGGCTGAGCTGTTAACATGAAACAGCAGCGATAGGAACAGTGGCACTGCCAGCTGTAGCAGGGCAGGCAGCTTCAGGGAATCTAGTACTTGCAGTGGTGGCAACTGTATCAGTGCAAGTGGCAGCAGCAGCTGCAACAACCGCAAGAAAGCAACTGAAAACATCCAGAGAGAGACCAGGCATAGAATGTAAGAGGAGTGAAAGTTGATGTAGGACTGTGGAAGTAGAGAAGACAGGAGAAGGTGGAGAAAATTTCTACCTCTTTGACAAATGGCACAGGAAATGCAAGATATTCACATGTAGAAGATTGAAACAATCTCTATCTCTCACTCTTTACAAAAATCCACTCAAAATGGATCAAAAATTTCATGGAAATCCTGGTGGTTGAAACTAGTAGAAGAAATCACAGGGGAAAACACTTCACTGTATTGTACAGAAATGATTTCCTGGGCAGGACTCCAAAACTACAAGAAACAAAAGCAAGAATTAAAAATTTCTGCACAATAAAGGGAAACCTCAACATAGTGAAGAGACAACCTTTAGAATTGTAGAAGATCTTTGCCAGGTATTCATCTGATGGCATATTTATATCTATAATATATAGAGAAAATGCCAATCATGAGAAAATAAACCGGTAAAACTAGGCCAATGATCTGAATAGACATTTCTCAAAGAAATGTGAATGGAAAGTGAGTATAGGAGGAAATTCTCAACATCTTTCACTATCAGGGAAATGCATATCTCAACTACAATGAGATTCCATCTCACCCCATTTAGAATGGATATAATAGAATAAAAACAAATGCTGTCAAGAGTGTGGCGAAAAAGAAACTCTTACCAATGCTAGTAGGAATGTAAGTTAGTGAAGCCACTATGGAAAACAGTATGGATGTTCCCCACAAAAAGTAAAGACAGAACTACCATATGATCCAGCTGTACCTTTTCTGGGTATATATATCTGAAAAAATTACATCAGCACACAGAAGAGATTCCTGTATAAACATATTTATGGTGGCATTGTTTATAATATCCAAGATATGGTATTGTTCTGTGTGCTTGTCAATGGATGACTGGATAAAGGAAATGTGGTGAATATATACACAACAGTGTATTATTTGTCCATAAATAAGAATAAAATCATGTGATTTGCAGGAAAGTGGATGAAACTGGAGGAAATGTTAAGCAAAATAAGCCAGACACAGGAAGACAAGTATGGCGTGTTTTCCCTTTTATGAAAAAACTGAAAAACAAAAAGACATCCTGAAAGTAGAAGGACTATAATGGGATGAGAAGGGGTCTAGTGTTATACAGGAGAGAGGGGAAGGTGTCAACGTTAGAAAGGTGGATAGACAAGATAAATGCATGACTTGTGCATGCATGAAATTATCATAGTAAATCACTTTATTTTGTACAATATGAATATATGGAAGCACAGAAGATCCCAAATCACTAAGGCAATCTTGAACAGAAAGAACAATGCAGGGGCATAATAATTCCTGATTTAGGAATTGGAAAAACACAAGGTTCCAGGAATTAATGGAATACCAATTGAGATGTTTCATTTGATTCAAAGATTTTTTTCTTCTTTAATTTCTTCAAGTACCCATTGGTCATTTAAATGTGCATTGTTCATTCTCCATGTATTATGTATTTGTATAATTTCTCTTTTGTGTAATTTCTCTTCTTGTTCTAATTTTATTCCATTGTGATCTGATAAGATACATGAAATTATTTTGATTTTTCTGTACTTATTTAGATTAATTTATGATATGAAATATGATCTATTTTAGAGAAAGTCCAATGGGCTGCTGATGTGAATGTGTACTCTAGATCTTTTGGATGGAATATTCTGTAGATATCTATTAAGCCAATTTGATCTACTGTGTTGTTTACCTTGGGAGTTTCTTTGTTGATTTTTTGTCTGGGTGTGGTATCTATTGATTAAGTGGGATATTGAAGTCACCTACTAGAATTGCATCTCAACCTATCTGTCCCTTTAAGTCCAGTAGTGTTTTAATAATGAAGTTGGGTACATCAATGTTCAGTGCACATATATTAACAATTGATATACCTTATTGGTCCATTTATGTTGTTGTTAGGTGCCGTCGAGTTGGTATTCGACTCATAGCGACCCTCATAGGGTTTTCAATGGCTGTTTCAGGATTGCCTTGGGAGTGGATTGCCAGGCCCTTCCATTAGTGACCTTCTTTGTCCCCTTGGACTATTTTTAACTTGAATTCTACTTTATCTGATATGAACATGGCTATTCCTCCTTTTTTTGTGTTCTAGTTGCTGGGTATATCAATCTCCATCCTCTTACTGTCAGTCTATGTGTGTTCTTGCCAGTGAGATTTGTTTTTGCAGACAAGAAATTGTTGCATCTTTTTTTATAATTCAGTCTACTAATCTCTGCCTTTTACTTGGAGAGTTAAGACTATTTATATTTAAGGTTATTATGGAGAGAGGTTTGTGTTGTGTTGTTCAGTGTTTTCCTGTTTAATTCATATCCTATTCATCCTTTTCTTTCTCCCAATGAACAATTGCAGCACTGGAGGTGCTCACTTGTTTATGACAAGAGATTTGGAAAACAGATACCTGGCCAACTGACTGGAAGAGACACATATTCATGCCTATTCCCAAGAAAGGGGATTCGAACAAATGTGGAAATTATAAAATGATATTATTAATATCTCAGGCAAGTAATATTTTGTGAAAGATCATTCAAAAGTGACTGCAATAGTATATTAACAGAGAACTGCCAGAAAACCAAGCTGAATTCTGAAGAAGGGACAGGGACAACAGTGGAACCAGGGACAACAGTGGAAATATCAGATAGATATTAGCTGTAAGCAGAGAATATCAGAATGATGTCTATGTTTTATTGACTATGAAAAGGCATTTGGCTGTGTGAGTCAAACAAATTATGGATAACATTGTAAAGAATGAGAATACCAGAGCACTTAATTATGCTCATGAGTAATCCATACATGGACCAGGAGGCAGTTGTTCAAGTAGAACGAGGAAACACTCCCTGGTTTAAAGTCAGAAAAGGGCTGTACCCTTTCCCTGCAGCTCTTCAAACTCTATGCTGAGCAAGTAATCAGAGAAGCTGGACTTTGTTAAGAAGAATGTGGTATCAGGATTGGAAGAAGACTCATTGATAACCTGCACTATACAGATGACACAACTTTTTTGCTAAAACTGAAGAGGATTTAAAACATTTACTGATGAAGATCAAAGAAGTATGGATTGTGTCTCAACATTAAGAAAACAAAAATCCTTACAAGTAGGTCAGTGAGAAACATCCTGATAAATGGAGAGGAGAATGAGTTTATCCATGATTTTGCTTTACTTGGTTCTACAATCAACACCCACAGAAACAGTAGTCAAGAAATCAAAGGATGCATTGCATTGGGAAAAGCTATTGCAAAAGACATGTTTAAAGTGTCAAAAAGTAAAGATACCAGGAAGCAGCTAAGATGGCAGACAGGTCACACCCATCTTCAGACTGGGAGTAAAAGGAGAGCTTAAACAATGGCTTAGAATTCATATTGATCAGTCAGATAGAGTAATAAGTTAAATAGAGAGGTATGGGGTATAAAAAAATCCACAGGTTAGGTAAATACCACCAACTGCAGAAAATTTTTAAAAAGGGAGAAGGAATCAGCATGGTAGGTCAGTGAGAGTGCACCACCAGACACATGGAGATTTGTTCCAGCAGGAAGAGAAAATTATCAGCTACACAGAATTCGGGTGCCAGGAAAGTCACCAGCAATTCCTCCAACACAACATGGATTGCACAGACAGTGGAGAGAGTCCAGGGGTCAACAAGATTGGAATCCAAAGTGGAGAAGAACTAGAGAAACCTCTACAGGTGATCCCCCATCACCTGATCACAGGGAAAATTTCATGCAGGCGTCTGGAACTCTGATCCACTGGAGTGCAGCCCTGGCAACTCGTCAACATCCTGCCAATAAGGCACTGGCAGCACTTCCCACAGAGAGCAACTGGTGAGTGAATCCTGGATACCAGGTGCAGCCTGCATGGGTGGCAGTGCAGCAGCCATTCCCCCCTACCCCACCGCAGAGGTCCCAGCCCTCCACGAAGTTTGTGATAGGAGAGTGGTATGGTGTGAGTTCCACATGGGAGCACAGGCCTCAGATCCACCTGGAGTGGCATGATATCATCCCACCCACTGCAGTGTGGGACCGAGGAGTGAGTGTGACACAGCTTGGAACACGTGAGAGGGCAGAGGGCCTGGCACTGTGATCTGGCTCTCACAGCCATTTGCTCCTGCCATTTGGTCTGCACTCTCTGAACTGAGATCTCAGCATGCAAGCTCTGTGGAGCAGGCAGAAGACTCGGAAGGATGGCAGGGGAAACACTGCCTCTATACAAATGCAGCACAAGCAGAGCACCCCACAGGGTGGATCTCTGAGAGCACCCTGAAACCCAGTCCAGCGAGAGTAACAGGCATGGACTTTTAGCCCTCATTCCTGGCCAGAGAGATGCTGTGCAGAAACCCCTCCCCCAAGACCTGCTGGCTTTCCACGAAAGTATGGGTAGGGAAAATGAGAAATCTCAAAATAAAGTGTCATCACTGCTTTGGAAATTTTATATGAGAGAAGAATGAAAATAGATTTATAGATGGAGGCACCAGTAAGAATGCAGTTGAACAATGACCCAGTATGGCTTCCCCTGTCAGCAGTAGGCAGGAAAGAGACATTGTGGAACACTGAGCAAGGTCTCAGGCATAAGAGAGGGAGTCAAGGCCCTCTCAGCGGGTTGGTGACTGCTGCTTGTAGGAAGGAAGCAGTTAAACATGAACTCTCTAGTATACCCTACTTTCTCATTTTCTTTTCTTTTTTGGTTTTCTTTTTTGTCTGTGTGTGTATGTGCCTTTTGTTGTTGTTTTTGTTGTTGCTTTCTTTGCTGTTTGTTAGATTTGTTTAATTGTTTTTTGTGTATTTTTGTTGTTTTCTGTTCTGTTTTGGTTTTTCTACTTTTCTGTTGTTTGTTTTGTCTCATTGTTTTTATGTGTGTATTTTTGTTGCTTTCTATTCTGTTTTTCTTCCTTCTTACTTTTCTTCATTGTTTATTGGTTTTGTTTAATTGTTTGTGTGTTTTTCTGTTTTCTGTTCTGATTTGTTTTTTCTTCCTTTTTGTTTGTTTTGTTTTGCTTTTTTCTTTTTCTTTCTTCTTTCCCCATCTCCTGTCTCCCCCACCTCCCCCAGCAGAGAAATAGAGACAGTTGCCACCCTGGCCCCCAGTCCCATTGGAACTGCAACCTGAAGAGTGGGAAACAGAGGACTGGAGAGTCCAGGGCACACACAAGAGCAACACGAGCTGGTGGTTCCCTGAACCTAGGAGAACTACTCCAGAACAAGGCTCATAGGGTAGGGATTGCAATTTAGAGTAATAGTGCAAAAAACTCTACAACATAAGACACACAGTGTAGGCTGTAGACCAACTGGGGGCTGGGAATGCAGGGGATAGAGAGAAACTGAGGGAGATAGTGAAGAAGACAGAGCCTGCAGCCCAACCTAGACATTGGGCATGAGGCTCCAAACTACAGGGCGGGGGAGTGAGAGAAAAGTGCCAGCAACTCATCATCACCCAAACTGAAAGGAAGGTGAGAGGAAGAATCTTTTTACTCATTGAGAAGGTGGAATCTTACTCCCAAAACAAGCAATGGGCAAGCCTTGGCAGAAAAACACACAAAACATGAAAGGACATGCTGGGTGCAAAGATCCCATAGACCAAATGCTCTCAGCAGATATCAACCAATCCCAATTTGTAGAGATGTCAGAATCAGAACTGATTATAAATATGCTAAAGGACATCAAAGCTCACACAGCCAATACTCTTGAGATCATGGAGAAGAATTTATCTCATTTGGAATCTGTATTCTCCAAAGAGTTAGAAAATATTTTTTAAAACTAAACAGCAATCCTTGAGATGCAAGGCAAGCTGAACAAAATAAACATTTCAATAGAATCCTCAGCATCCAGACAGGATGAAACTGAGCAGAGAATTTCATGTACAGAGGAAGAGGTACAAGATATTAGTTACTCACAAGCCAAGATGAGAGAGTGATGAAACAATATCAAGAACTCCAAGAGGTGTCAGACAAATGGAGAAAACAAAATCTAAGAATTCAGGGAGTCCATGAAGGAACAGAAAACAATACTAGAAGACTAGGAAATTTATTCCAAGAAATATTGAGTGGAAACTTCCCAAACCTAATACAAGAGATGGATCCCTGTACAACCGAATCATTTAGAAATCCAAACAGAGTAGACCAACACAGATCCTCCCCATAACACATTATCATTGGAATGCTTAACTTTTACAGCAGAGAAGCCATTTTGAAAGCAGCAACAGAAAAGCACCAACTCACCTACAAAGGCAAACCCATTAGAATAACCACAGACTTGTCCACATCAACCCTGAAGGCTAGAAAAGCCTGGACACATATCATACAAGTTCTGAAAAAGAATAAATTCCAACCCAGACTATATTATCCAGTGAAATTATCTTTCAAAATAGATGAGGAGTATAAGACATTCCATGATATTACCTTGTTCAAACAATTCACAGCCCCCAAGACAGCATTACAGAGGATCCTCAATCAACTAACACATACAGGGGAGGTAAGATAACCCCACACAGATCAAAGAAATGAACAATTAATATGAGAGGAAATCAAGAAAGAAATAAGATAAATATGAATCAAAAACCAGTAATAAGTACTGACTTGATGTATAACAATAAACACCTCTCAGTAATTACTCTTAATGTAAATGGCCCTAACTCACCAATACGAGCCATAGACTGGCCAACTGGATGAAAAACCTAACCCCTCAATATGTGCCATTCAAGAGACTTACCTAAACCACAAAGACTGTGAAAGGTTGAGAATTAAGGGTTGGAAAACAATATACCAAGCAGGGAAAAAAGCAAAGCAAAGGAGGAGATGCAACACTAATTTCAGATAGATTTGATTTCAATCCAAAACTAATTAGAATAGACAAAGAAGGACGCTACATATTACTAAAAGGAACAATCACCCAGGAACAAATAACGTTACTGAATATATATTCTCCAAATATAGGGCACCTGGATTCATAAAACAAACTTTATGGAAAATAAAGGAATACATTGGACTAGACACAATAATTATGGGAGAATTCAATACCCCACTTTTGCCAAGAGACAGGTCATCAAAACAAAATATCAACAGAGAAAAGATGAGCTTAATTTGTACCTTAGACCAACTCGATTTTACAGATATCTACAGATTATTCCATCCATCTGATGAGGAATACACATTTTTCTCAGCACTACATGGAAATTTCTCTAAGATAGACCACATTTTTGTACACAAAAATAGCCTTGAGCCAGGTGTGATGGCACATGTCTGTAATCCCAGCAGTTCAGGAGGTGGAGGCAGAAGGATTGCAAGTTCAAGGCCAGAGGCAGTCTGCATAATTTAGTGAGACCGTGTCTCAAAAAGAAAATTTAAAATATGTGCTGGAGGTGCAGCTCAGTGGTCCAGCACTTGCAAAGCATGCAAGCATGAGGCTCTGGATTCAACCCCCAGTACCAAAAAAAAAAAAAAAAAAAAAAAAAAAAAAAAAAAAAAAAAAAAAAAAAGCCTCAACAAATACAAAAAAAGTAGAAATCATCCCCTGTACCTTATCAGATCACAATGGAATAAAATTGGGACTCAAAAGCAAGAAAAACTTCAGAAATTTTACAAACTCATTGAGACTAAATAATACAATGCTGAGTGATCAGTGGGTTATTGAAGAAATTAAAGCAGATTTTATTTTTAATCCTGCAATCAAATGAGGATGAAAACACATCCTACCAAAACTTATGGGATACAGCAAAGGCAGTACTTAGAGGGAAGTTCATAGCAGTTAGTGCCTTCATCAATAAATTAGTGAAGGTCCAAATAAATGACTTAATGACACATCTCAAGGCCCTAGAAAGCCAAAAGAAACCAATCCCCAAAGGAGCACTCAGACAGAAATTATCAAGATGAAGGCAGAGATACTTCAATTAGAAGCTAAAAAGATAATTCAAAGAATTAATGAGACTAAGAACTGGTTCTTTGAAAAGACTAATAAAATAGATGCACCCCTAACCAATCTCACCAAAAGAAAAAAGAGGCCAATATTGTAAAAATTAAACATGTAAAAGGAATCAAAACCACCAATTCCAATGAAATCCAGAAAATCATCAGAGAATACTTTGAGAAACTGTATACCAAAAAATATGAAAATACAGAAGAAATGGATAAATTTATTAACACATACAATTTACCAAAATTAAACCCAGAGGACATAAGCAACATAAACAGACCCATTACATACCCTGAAATAGAAAAGGTAATAGAAAACCTCCCGACAAAGAAGGGCCCAAGAACTGATGGGTTTAGAGCAGTATTCTACAAAACCTCCGAAGAAGAATTAATACCAGTTATCCTCAAATTACTGCAAAAAGTAGAAAAGGAGGGAGCACTCCAAAACTCATTCTATGAAATTACCATCACCTTGATACTTAAACCAGGCAAGAGTACATCTAAGAAAGAAAACTACAGACCAATTTCCCTAATGAATATAGATGCAAAAATTCTCAAAAAAAAAAAAAAAATCCTGGCAAACCAAATACAGCAACAGATTAAAAAGATGGTTCATCATGATCAAGTGGGATTTATTCCACAGATGCAAGGCTGGCTCAACATATGAGAATTGATTAATGTAATTTAACATATCAAGAGACTTGCGAACACTGGGCTCATTGGCACACGCCTGTAATCCCAGCCACTCAGGAGGCAGAGGCAGGAGGATCGCAAATTCGAGATCAGAGGCAGTCTGCATAATTTAGCGGAACCCTGTCTCAAAAAGATAAAATTGGGCTGGGGGTGCAGTGGTACAGCACTTGCAAAGCAGGCAAGCATGAGGCCCTGGGTTCTACCCTCAGCACCATAAAAAAAGAGAGACCCTTGCAAATAAAAACCACATGAACATCTCAATTGATGCTGAGGAGGCCCTTGACAATGTGAAACACATTTTCATGATAAAAACCCTGGAGAAGATAGGCATAACAGGAGACTATCTTGACATTATAAAAACCATTTATGACAGACCTACAGCCAACATCATATTAAATGGAGAAAAGCTGAAACCATTTCCTCTAAGATCAGGAACAAGAAAAGGATGCCTACTCTCTCCTATCTTATTTAACATTGTGATTGAAGTCCTAGCCTGAGCAATTAGACTAGAGAAAGAAATCAAAGGGATACAAATAGGCAAAGAAGGGGTCAAACTATCCTTATTCGCACAAGACATTATACTTTACCTAAAGGACCCCAAAAACTCCTCTCAAAAACTTTTAGACCTAATTAACTCCTTTAGCAAAGTGGCAGGATACAAAATTAACACTCAAAAATCAGTAGCCTTCCTTTACACCAGCTGTGAGCAGGAAGAGAATGAAATTTAGGCTATAATCCCATTCACAATAGCCCACCCAAAACTTAAATACTTAGGAATCAATCTAACCATTGACCCTGCATATTTCTACACAGAAAACTGCAAAACATTTTTTTAAAAAGGAAATTGTAGAGGATACTAGAAGGTGGAAGGACCTCCCCTGCTCATGGTTTGGGAGAATCAATATTGTAAAAATGGCTATGCTACCAAAAGCGATCTATAGATTCAATGCAATCCCCATTAAAATTCCAATGACAGGCTTTACAGAAATAGAAAAAGTCATCCAAAAATTCATATTGAAACACAAAAGACTATGTATAGGCAAATCACTCTTAAGCTGCAAAACTAGTGCAGGCAGGATCAAAAACCCTGGCTTTAAACTATATTACAGGGATGTAGTAGCAAAAACTGCTTGATACTGCCACAAAAACAGGCCTAAGACCAGCAGAATTGAGGATCCACAAATGGTGCTGGGAAGCATGGATTTCCACCTGCAGAAAAATGAAAATAGACCTGCACCTCTCAATATGCATGAGAATTAACTCGAAATGAGTAAAACACCTCAATATAAAACCAGAAACCTTAATATATCTAGAAGAAAAGATATGCAATACACTCCAACATATAGGCATAGGAAAACATTTCCTTGATAAGACTCCAACTGCTCAGGAAATTGCAACAAGAATAGGTAAATGGGATTACATGAAATTAAAAGGCTTCTGTACAGCAAAGGAAACAATCAACAGAGTTAAGGAAATCTCCACTGCATGGGAGAAAATCTTCGCACCCTACACATCTGAAAGAGGACTAATTTCCAGAATTTACAAAGAACTCAAGAAAGAAACTCCCAAGACAGCAAATAATCCAATACACAAGTGGGCAAAGGAACGGAATAGACAGTTCTCAAATGAAGAAGTTCATAAGGCCATGAAACACATGAAAAAATGCTCAATATCCCTAGCCATTACGGAAATGCAAATCAAAACAACTCTGAGATTCCACCTAACTCCAGTAAGAATGGCCAAGATGAATAAAACAAATAATAACACATGCTGGCAAGGTTGTAGAGAAAAGGGAACCCTCTTATACTGTTGGTGGGGCTGCAAATTGGTTCAACCACTTTGGAAATCAATATGGAGATACCTCAGAAAACTAAAAACAGAACTGCCATATGACCCACTTATACCACTACTGGGAATATACCCAAAAGGAGATGAGTCATCATACCACAGAGACACCTGCATCTCCATATTCAAGGTAGCACTTTTCACAATAGCAGGGGTATGGAACCAGTCAAGGTGCCCATCAACAGAAGAATAGATCAAAAAACTGTGGTATATATGCACAATGCAATACTACTCAGCAATTTTTAAAAAATTAAATAATGTCATTTTCAGCAAAATGGATGGAACTGGAAAACATCATCTTAAGCAAACAAACTCAAGCCCAAAAAGAGAAATATCATATGTTCTCACTCATATGTGGGTGCTGAATCAAACTTAAAGGAAAAAAAATCCTCTACATAAATTGAAATACAAAAAAAATGTACAATTAAACCTAGCATAGAAGGGACAATTTAAAGTGTGGAAAGGAGGGAGGGATCTAGCAGAGGGAGGCTAAGATTGGAGAAGATGGGATGGGGAGGTGCATCAATGTGGAGGGATGAAGTGGGAGAGGTCAATCTCAATGCAAACAGCACAACTTCATGAGTATGTTGGAAAAATAGGAGAAGATAACCCAAATAAGTATTGGAGTTTAACTACAAACTAGCCATAAGGCTCCATAAACTTTGTGGATAGATGAAAATGTTGTTAAAAGTGATGTAAAGGATCCATAATGGAAAAATCCATAGCTGTATTACTCTGTACCCCAATATCATTTACTAATAAAGTGAGAAAAAAGACTGAAAGAATTCTATATATTCAGCAATAATTGCATACGTTTGAGAACTGCCTCCAGAGACCTAGGATAAATGGAATGAAGAGTAGAGAAAAGGAAAATTTTGCTTATCTGTAATATTTTTTCTTTTATTAAAAAAGGAGAAGTTAAAAGAAAAAAATTTAGGGGATTTTGACATTGATACCCCTACACTCCTGTTTTCACTCAGGTGTATATAACTAGGTTTGTACATATATATACCCCAGTGTATAAAACTAAGTTTATACATGAACCTCTAATCAAAGCTTATTTATTTTAAATAAATGTCACAAACTTACTATTTACATACAATGAAATGCATCAATTTTATTTGCAGAATTCATTTATTTTAAATTAATGAGTGATGAATATACCTATCTAATTATGACCAAAATTAAGACACAAAACATTTCTATCAATCTAAAATATTTCTTTCACAACCAGACTCTCCCTTCCAGCCCTGGGCCCAGGTAAATAATAATCTATTGTCTATTTGTATACCTTAATTATATGCATCCTGGAATTTGATGTAAATGGAATCAGAGTGTATATTACCCTATCATTACCTTCAAGTCATCATATCTTTGGAAAATATCTATGATGTTGTATTTATCAATAGGTCACTCCTTAATTATCGAATAGTATTGCATTATGTGAATAAACCTCCAACTTTTCATTTATTCATCAGGTGATAGGCACTTTGATTGTTTCCAAATATTAATTATTGTGAATAAAATTCCATAATTATTTGTAAAAAATAATAATAAAGATGTCACATTGAAGATGAAGGTGTACCTGACTCATACCATGATATTTGCAGTTGCATCATTTTCTTGTGAAAGCTGGACATTGAATAAGGGAGATAGGAGAATTGATGCTTTTGAATTATGGTGCTGGAGAATATTGGATATAACATGGAGCCAAAAGAACCAACAGATCCATTCCTAGAAGAAGTGCAACCAGAGTGCTCCTTGGAAACAAAGATGGCTAGACTGGATCGGATGTATTTTAGACATGATGTCATGCCCCTGGGGAAAGACATGTTTTCATGTCTCTGAAGAAGGACATAATGTTTGGAAGAGTGGATAATCAACAAAAAAAATGAAGACCTTCAACTCAATGGATTGACACAGTGGCTGCAACAATGGGCTTAAACATCAAAAAGATCGTGTGACTGGCACAGTGTGGGGAAATGATTTTTCTGTTTTTCTTAGGGTCTCTATGAGTCCAATCAGACTTGACAGCACTTAGCAATAATTATACTACAAAGCCATAGTAACAAAAACTGCTGAGGACCAGCACAAAAGGAGACGTGTAGACTGATGAAACAGAATAAGTATCCAGAAATAAACCCATGCAGCTATAGCCACCTGATATTTGACAAAGGTGCCAAAAGTATAAGTTGGAGAAAAGACAGCCTATTCAACAAATTGTACTGAGGGAACTGGATATATCCATGTAGAAAACTGCAACTTGATTGCTCTCTCTCAACTTGTACAAACATCAGTTAAAAGTGGTCCAAAGACTTTAACGTAAAACCTACAACTTTGAAACTAATAGAGGAAAACACTTCCAGACAGGCATAGGCAAGCACTTTCTGAAGAGGACCCCTAAAGCAAAGGAAACAATAGCAAGAATGGACAAATGGGATTGCATTAAATTAAAAAGCTTTTTCCCAGCAAAGGACACAATTGTCAGAGTGAAGAAACAGCCTACAGAATGGGAAAAAATCTTTGTGAGCTATGCATCAGACAGGGCATTAATATCTAGAGTGTATAAATAGCTCAAAAATTAAACATCAAAAGCAAAGCATCCAATCACAAAATGGGCAAAAGAACTGAACAAAAACTTCTCAAAAGAAGAAATACAAATGGCCAATAATCATATGAAAAAATGTTCAACATCCTTAGCCATCAGAGAAATGCATATTAAAACTACACTGAGGTATCATCTCACTCCAGTCAGAATGGCTACCATCAACAAATGCTGGTAAGGATGTGAGGAGAAAGGACTACTCATACATTGCTGGAGGGAATGCAGATTGCTGTAGGCACTATAGAAATCAGTATGGAGGTTCCTCAAAAACACTAATAGAACTTAACCTGGAAATATCACATCTGGGTATATATCCAAAAGATTATAAGTCAATATACCACAGAGATACCTGCTTATCCATGTTTACTGAGGCATTATTCACAGTAGCCAAGATATGGAATCAAGAGATGAGTGGATAAGGAAATTGTGATATATATACACAATGAAGTTTTATTCAGCCATAAAGAAGGACAAAACTATGACATTTTCTGGAAAATGGATGGAATTGGAGATCATCATTTTAAGCAAAATAAGCCAGACCTAGAAAGATAAACATTGCATGTTTTCTTCTATATATGAATGTTAGACTTCAATATACATTCATTATTAAAACATAGGTCATTAAAGAAGAAGGGGCCCATGTAGGGACACATAATACACTAAAGAAAAGGAAGAGAGGGCAAGAATAAACAGAAAAAAGAGAAAAGAAATGAAATACCATGTATGTTACCCTTATAGTAAAATCGAAATATACATATATAGATAGATACATTTACAAGAAAGATATAAAAGTAGAAGGGGAATTATTGGGTGGAAATGAGGAGGAGGGGTGATGAGAGGGTAATGGTGAAGTGAATATAAGCAATGTACTTTGAAATGCATATATGGACATATCATAATGAGTCCTATTAAGTTGTAATTAAAAATTACCCATAAAAAATGAAGGGGAAAGAAAAGAAAATATAAAATGAAGAAAAAAGGCACATTCAAAATAGTAGGATATTTTGTAGAATTTTACACATCCTGCCTCCATCTCTACCATACATGGCATCTAGGTGATGGGAGGAAAAAGCCCATTTCCTGCCTTCCTCATTCAATACAGGGAGAAGAATGGAGCTCCTTTACAAGGTTCTAGTATGTGTTGGGGCAGCCTTAGGGAAAATGCTCTCTGTCTTACCTGGCTCAGAGCTCAGGCAGGCAACAGGAGCATTGTATAGGTCTCAGGGTAGAAGCCATGGAAAGCAGCAGAGAGGGTCCAGGTGTAAGAAAAGTGTCATGGGACTGAAGACCCAGGGACACCTGAAGGTAAAAGACTAAGGGCAGAACATCTATAGTGCCAAGTAAAAGCTAATGAGGGACTTGGAAAAAGAAGATATTCCAAAGATCTAAAATTTTTGTGTAAAAATAAATCCTTGTAATAACTACATATAATTAAACAATGATCTCTAAAGATGTTATTAAAGTAGAAAGTTTCATTAAAAGTTTTCAAGACTTGAATTTCTAATTCAAAATATTCTCAAAGGAAACATCAGTTTTATATAATTTCGCAGGTGAACAGGATCAGATATTTAAAGAAATATAGTAACAGTCTGACAAGAACTTTCTCAGAAATTACAAGCAGGAATACTGTCCCATTCATTTTCTGAGGTCAACATGGCTTTTCTGCAAAAAATAGAAGAGACCACAAGAAGATAGAAGTATTGCAGACCTCTCTTCCTAACGAACATAGATACAAAACTCTCTCTGGAAATTCTAAAAGTTTGAACCCAAGAACCCAACAGTATGTGAAAAGCATAGTACATTATGAAGCACAATTTCCCCTAGGAATGCAAGGTCATTTTACCATTTAAAAATCCACCAGTGAGGCCTGGCTGAGTGGCACATATCTGTAATCCCAGTAGCTTGGGTAGCAGAGGCAAGAGGATCGCAAGTTCAAGGCCAGAGGCACCCTGCATAATTTAGGGACACTTGGTCTCAAGATAATAAATAAAAAGGGGCCTGGGAGTGCAGCTCAGTGGCATAGCACCCACAAAGTATACAGGAGGTTCTTGGTTCGGCTCCCTGGTACTGGGGAAAAAAATTCACCAGTGCAAGCTGAGCCTGTTGGGGACACACCTGTAATCCAAGCACTTGGGAGGCTGAGGCCAGAGCATCGACCCCAGTCCAGGCCAGCCTGCTCTACACAGCAAGTTCCAAGTCAGCCTGGGCTACACAGTGAGACTCTGAGTCAAAAAAAAAATCAATCAATCAATAATAAAAAATAAAAATTACTGATGCTTTTTACCATATTAATGGAATAAAAGAAAAGAACAATTACCAAGATGTGTGGAAAAAGCCATTTAATAAACAAAATACTCACTTGTGACAAAAATATGATAAAAATGTGAAAATTTAGGAACATAAGGGAATATCCTCCACCTAATGAAAAATCTGCTACTGGCATCACATGTACAGGAGAAAGATGAAACGTTTTGTCATAAGATTAAGACAAAGGCAAAATGAACCTCCCCATAGTCTTTCTGATCAAGTGCACACAACATCACACACAAGGTCCTAGCTAGAGAAATGAGACAATAAAGAAAGAAAAGGCATACAAGTTGAAAAAGAAAAAAATAAAATACCCTTGTCATTTACAAGTGGCATGATACTTTACATAGAAAGAACCACACATTCTAGAAAAAAGTCGTCTCCCAGATGTCACAAGTGTGCTAGCACAGTTGAAGGGTAGAAAGTCAGTTTACATAAAACCATTCTATTTCAATACCCTAGGAACAAAAAATGGGAGGAGAAAATGTCTTAAATGTCATTAACAATGCCAAAAAAATAAATGAGGTATCTGTTGATAATTTTAACATAAGAAATGAAAGACCTGTTCAGAGACAAGTATAAAATACTGCTGATAAATGTTGTTGTTGTTGTTAGGAGCCCTCGAGTCGGTATCCGACTCATAGCGACCCTTATAGGGTTTTCAATGGCTGACTGTTTCGGGATTGCCTTGGGAGTGGATTGCAAGGCCCTTCTCCCATTTTTGTGGTGCTGAGAATTGAACTCGGGACCTCAGAGACTGCAGCGCTGTGCTCTACCAACTGAGCTAAATCCCAGCCCGCTGATACATGTTAAAGACCTAAATAAATAGAAACATTCTATGTTCTTTGATTAGAACTCAACAGGTCAGGATGTCAGTTCTCTAGTGATTCACCTACAATTTCACCATAATCATCATTAAAAGAGAAGGTATTTCTCAAAGTCCTGTGGTAACACATAGACATAGAATAGCCAAAGCCCTTTGATAGAGAACCAAGATGAAGGAAATGTACTCACAAAGAACCCGATATAATATAAAGGGGTAGTAATCACGAAGGCATGCTGTCACCTTAGGACAGGACGTAAGGATCAGTGCATGAAATGGAAAGCCCTGAAACAGATGTACAAAGGCTCTACGATAATTAAATTAACTAATGGTACTGGAAAAAGTTGATCTCCTTAGGGAAAAACAAACAAACAAACCAGAATACTTGCAAATATGTGCAAACATTAACTCAAAATAAACGGTGGATCTAACTATAAATGCAAAATTTGAGAACTTATGGAAGTCACAGGAGAAATTCTTTGCATTTTGAAGTTAAGCAATCAGATAACTTAAGTACGATACAAAAAGCATAAATCACCCAAGGACATATAGAAAAATACTACATAGTAAAAGATAGAGAAGACTTGGATGGGAAACTTAGATGGGAAGGGGGGGAGGGGGGGAAACATAGGGGAGGTTAAGGGGTAACCTATATGAATAATGTTTATCAAATTGCATATATGAAAATTGTCACAATGAAAAGCATGTCAAAATGAATCACATTATGATGTACATTAAAAATTTCTAAAAAAAAAGAAAGCATAAATCACAATTGAAGATGAATCCAGACTGTTATCACACTCAAAAAACAGTTTTGCTCCTTGAACGCCTGTGCTTAATGTCTCTGTGAGGCACAATTTTCTAACCCTATAGGGAACCTTGTGAGTGACCTTGACTTTTACTAACACCTAGAATAGAAAAGTAGGCCAACTTATTGTTCGTTGAAAAACCTCAGTGTTGTGCTTGGTTCTATGAACCACGGGCTCACTTTTCTCTATTTCCTGGTGAACTTGTTTCTTCACTCCTTTCAGGCATGCCTCCTTTGGGAAGTCTCCCCTGACTACACAACTGCCAGGCCTGGGGGCTGCCTGACCTCAGTCCTGCGATAGCCCCATAAACTTCCTTCCATCATGTTCTGCAGTTCTCATGTCTTCCTGGTTTCTCCCCTACCCTGTATCTTCAGGGTTATGCCACACATGCTGTGGTAAAGAACAGTATAGATTTAAAAAATCAATAATTTCTCCTCAGAGCACTGCCTGCAGACCCCAGAGATTGTGTTGGTAAGGATGGGGCACAAGTTGGCAGCATGGCCTGAAACCCAAGCAGCAACGATACAGGATGACTACGCAACAAAGAGTGTTCACTTCTGCCATTCTCCCTTCCACCTAGTCCATCCCAGGCCATGCCCTGCATCCCTCACATTTTCCAAACCCTCCAGGCCCCCAAATCCATGTCCACCATCCATGAGAGGCTGACTAACACACAAGGGCAGAGTCTGAGGTAGCTTGCTGGGAAGAAAACTCCCAGAGATAAATTCAGAGTCAGCCTGGCCTCTGATGCCTGCCCTAGCTCACTGTCCCTGCGTTGATGAGCTATTCAGGCCACACTCCTCCTGAAGGCTGAGGCACCCTCCAAATCTAATCACGGACAGGGGAAAGGCCATATGAACAGTATCATCTGTGGCATCCCCACCAAAAGGGAACTCACCAACTGCATGAAGGTTTCACCATTTACTGTTCAGCAAGCAGAAACCCGGCTGTAGCTTGCCAGGGCGACAGAGAAGGGAAGAAGGGGAGGAGAGACAGAAGGACCGGAGGGTGGGAGGAACAAAAACAGGAATGGAAGGGACGTCAAGCAGGAGAAATGTATCCACTGCTTGAGCACAGTGTCCTGGGCTGTAGGAGGGAGGAAAGATAGGGAGGGGGTAGGGGTGTGGGCCAGCCTTAGCCTCTTTGCGCCCAGCAGAGTGGGGAGCTTAGCGGGTCTCTTCAAGAAAGTCCGG
>VMDO01032859.1:0-15000 GCA_007922755.1 Pedetes capensis
TATGGATAACACTTTGGAAAATGGGAATACCAGAACACCTAATTGTGCTCATGAGAAATCTGTACATGAACCAGGAGGCAATTGTTCAAATAGAACAAGGAAACACTGAGTGGTTTAAAGTTGAGAAAGGTGTGTGTCAGGGTTGTATACTTTCACCCTATCTCTTCAATTTATACACTGAGCAAATAATCCGAGAAGCCTGACTTTATGTGGAAGAACGCGGCATCAAGATTGGAGGAAGACTCATTAACAACGTGCATTATGCAGATGACACAACTCTGCTTGCTGAAAGTGAAGAGGATTTAAAACATTTACTGATGAAGATCAAAGATCACAGACTTCAATATGGGTTGTGACTAAACATCAACAAAACAAAAGTTCTTATGACTGGGTCAGCATGCAACTTCACAATAAATGGAGAAAAGATTGAGGTTGTCCAAGATTTTGCTTTACTCGTCTCTATAATCAACACCCGTGGAAGCAGCAGTCAAGAAATCAAAAGATGCATTGCTCTAAGAAAAGCTGTGTCAAAAGATCTCTTTAGAGTATTGAAAAGCAAAGATGTCACATTGAAGATGAAGGTGTGTCTGACTCATGCCATGGTATTTTTAGTCCCATCATATGGTTGTGAAAATTGGACATTGAATAAGAGAGACAGAAAAAGAATTGATGTTTTTGAATTGTGGTCCTGGAGATGTCTATTGAATGTACCAGGGACTGCCAGAAGAACCAACAAATCTGTCCTAGAAGAAGTGCAACCAGGGTGCTCCTTGGAAGCAAGAATTGCCAGACTGTGTCTTACATATTTCAGACATGTAGTCAGGAGAGATCAATCCCTGGAGAAGTACATCATGTTTGGGAGAGTGGCAGGTCAATGCAAAAGAGGAAAACCTTCCACCAGATGGCTTGACACAGTGTCTGCAACAATGGGCTTAAACATAAATCAGATCATGTGCCTGGCACAGAATCAGTAAGTGTTTTGATCTGCTGTACATAGGGTCACTATGAGTCGGACTCAACTCCATGGCACCTAACAACAACAACAACAATAACTCCCAGTATTTTCTCTATACTTTGATTTCATTTTTTTTCTCATTGGGTCTTAAAAATTTATAGCTAATATGTTATTGTTGTTTTTAGATGCTGTCAAGTCTGGTCTGGCTCATAGTGACCCTATGTACAACACAATGAAACACTCTCCAAATCTGTGCCATGCACCGGATCTTTTATTTGTTTAAGCTCGTTGTTGTAGACACTGTGTCAATCCATGTGGTTGATGTCTTCTTTAATTCATCGACCCACCAATCTTTCAAACATGATGTCCTTCTCTAGCACTTAAGATAGCTATAAAAATTTCCCTATTTTCATTGAACATAGATAATGATGCTACTTTCAGGAATATATTACAAATATTAATCATCACTAAAATAGGGTTTTAAGAACACTGTTATGTTACTTTCAGAAATAATGTTTCCTTGAGATAAAGTTTAACACAAACAGCCTTTTAGTAACTTACAAACTCATCCCAACCTAGTCTTGCATGTTTGTATGTGAACACACACATAAGCACACATGTTCAGCAGAGAAATCATTTATAATTTTTAACTATCTAAGAATTGGTATATTGATTGTAGGTATTCATTTAACTAAAGTATCAGAAATATAATGCTTTAGAATACTAAATTTAATAAATTTAAGTATTAAACCATAAAAGAAGGTCACCTGAGATTTAATATTAAAATTGTTTGAGTAGGCTTCCATTTGACTATTTGGATCACAATAAATTATGGATAACATTGCAAAGAATGGGAATGCCATAGCACTTAATTTGCTCATGAGGAATCTGTACATGGACTAGGAAGCAGTCATTCGAACAGTACAAAGAAACACTGCTTGGTTTAAAGTCACAGCTGTACCCTTTCAAATCTTATGCACTATTTAAATACCTCTTCAATCTCTATGCTGAGCAAATAATTGTAGAAGCTGGACTTTATGAAGAAGAATGCAACATCATGATTGGAGGAAGACTCCAACTACCTGAGTTATGCAGAAGACAGAACTTTGTTTGCTGAAAGTGAAGATTTGAAACATTTACTTCTGAAGATCAAAGAACAGAGCTTTCAGCATGGATTGTGCCTCAACATCAACAAAATAAAAAAATATTTACAGCTGAGTGAGTATACTACTTCACAATAAATATTGAAAAGATTGAGGTTCTTCAAGTTTTTGCTTTACTTGGTTCTGCAGCCAACACTCATAGAAGCAGCAGTTATAAATCAAAAGACACATTGCATTGGGAAGAAATGTTGCAAAATGTCTCTTTGAAGTGATGATAAGTAAAGATGTCACACTGAAGATGAAGTTGCACCTGACTCATGCCATGGTGTTTTCAGTCAAATTATATGCTTATGAAAGCTGGATATTGAATAAAGGAGACAGAAGAATTGATGCTTTTGAGTTTTGGTGGTGGAAACAATTACTGAATATATCATGGACTGCCAAAAGAGCCAACAGATCCACACTAGTAGAAGTGCAACTAGAATGCTCCTTGGAAGCAAGGATCACTACACTGTGCCTTACAGATTTTAAACATGTTTTCAGGAGGGACCAATCCCTGGAGAAAGACATCATATTTGGGAAAGTGGTGGGTCAATGGAAAAAAGGAAGACTCTCAACTAGATATATTGACACAATATCTGCAACAATGAGATTAAACATAAAAATATTATGTACCTAACAGTGTTGGGGAGTGTTTCATTCTGTGGTACATAGAATTGCCATGAGTAAGACCTGACTCACTTCACTTGACAACCACAATATAATCTTATCTTCAAAAGAACGAGAATATAAAAGCACAGATGAAACAAATACTCAGGAATAATCATTAGCCTTTTAAAATTGAACTATATTAACCATTTAGAAGAATGAGCATAGAAATATCTTTTTTTACTAGGTACATCTAGGCTTTTTAAAGCATAATTGACAACATATGTGTATATCAAAAATGAACAATGAGAGCCAGACACAGTGGGTGGCCATTCCTATAATCCCAGAAACTAAGGAGGCAGAACCTGGAGGATCATGAGTTCAAGGCCAGAGACAGCCAGAGTAACTTATGAGACACAAGACTCAAAATGAAAAATAAAAAATGGGCTAGGGTTGCAGCCCAGTGTTAGAGCACTTGCAAAGAATGTGTGAGGCCTTGGGTTCAACACTCAAGTACTATGAAAACAAAAGAAATTAAAGAAATATATATATCTGTCTATCTATCCATCTATCTATATATAGAAATATAGATATATATGTATATACACACATACACACATATATATATGTATATATGTATGTATATATGTATTGTTATACATGTATATATGCATATATATTATACATATACACCTTGTAACGTGATTCTCACAGTCATGCTAACTAAAACATTAAACTAAACTAAATAATAAAGATAAAATTAATTTTCTATATATCATAAATTGTTGTTGTTGTTAGGTGCCATCGAGTCATGTCTGCCTCATAGAAACCCTTATAGGGTTTTCAATGGCAGATTGTTTCAGGATTGTCTTGGGAGTGGGTTGCCACATCCTTCTCCCATATATATCATAAATAGCCATAATTAATTCTCAATTCATAACAAGTTGGCAAAAACAGTTTTTGACATGGAAATCCACATTTTCCTTCACTCGTTCATCTTTGAGGCATGTTTTGTTTAGGTCTGGCAAAAAATAATGAGAAATTCTCAAATAATGCAAAGGAAGATGTGTTATAATTGGGCAATAATTTATCCTCATCAGTTAAATTAGGTGCTCTTTTTTTCCCATGACAGAGATAGAAGTGGGAGTAGTTCACCAAATTACAGAATAGTACAATAGGCTCAACTTAGTAAACTACATGTGCCCCTATTTCAAATCTCTTGCTCAACTGACATAGTTACCTACTTTTGTATGCAAGTGTGGTGAGAATACTTAAGATCTACTCCTATAGTAAATTTCAGGTATACAATACATTATTATTAACTACAGCAATTATGCTACACATTAGATCTCTAGTCCTTATTCACAAATGGATAACTTAAAGATGTTTATAATTTAGTGGATAACATACAAAGGAGTCATTACAATGCCTCTACATTTCAGAGAAAAGAAAATTGCCCTGGAAAATGAATACTTCTTATTCATCACAGGGTTAGGATAGACTGTCACAGTAAGGAGTATATGTCCAAAAGATGTGCTTCCTATCTACTCAGCCATATTTCCTATAATTCTGATAGAAAAATCATTGTCCACATAAGTTAAATAAGTTCTTTAACTGAGGATCTTGATAAAATAAACAGTGCCTCTAACTTTACTAGATGCTGATCTACAATACATGATGCACATACAGAGAGGTACAGACTATCACAAAATCAAAAATTTCATCCACAAGTGTTCAATGTTATGTTCACATTAAAATTTCATTTTTAAATTAATTTCTCAGGAACAGAGAAAATATCACTTATGTGCTAAAACTTGAGAACATTTTTCACAAAGTGAGAGAAGAAGGATTATCATTATTAGGCTTAAATTAATTCTGAATAAATAAAGATGTACTGAACGAAAGCCATGTAACAGGTTAATAACATCTAAATAAACAACACTAAACAACAACAACAACAACTTTATGTGGGTATTGTAGGAAAAATTGGGAGGAAATTGGCAAAAACTCCCAAACTGGGAAAACAGCTTTTTAATATCTGGTTTGCAAATTAGAAATCTAGGGAAAATGAAAGTAACTTGGTTGCACGTTTGTACAAAACCCTTCCTGACTGGACAATTGGACTGAAAGCTGATTGGTTCAGGCCACTCCGTGGGCAAGCTATATAAAGAGCTGCACTGCGGCAGCTAGATCCTTTTTTTGCCTTTTTGCCCAGCCCATCGGCTAAGTAAGACCTTCTAGCCCCTTCCTGCCCTGACCACCAATGAGGAAACACCTCTCCTGCTCCTCTCCCCTGGACCTTCGGTGAGGAAAGAACTCTCTCCTGTCTCAGTCATCAATAAGGAAAGAACTTGCTCTCTGTCTGATCACAGACGAAGCAACAGCTGTCTCCTCGTGATCACCGAGAGGACCAACACAGGTGTTTGCCCCTGGAAGGCAAAAGCGCCTGAGGCTTTTCCTTTCTCCCATCTCTTCCGGGGTCCTGAGGGCCGCAGGAGTCCACACCCATCCCACAAGGGCCCCGAGCAAATTGTGTTTAGTATCTGTGTGCACTGGGGTGCCGCCCATCTGAACTTCCAGGCCAGCTAGGAGGCGCATGCCCCACAGGTATTACATATTAAGAAATCATCCATGGACCATAAAGAATTTCTAATTAGCATATTTTAAAGAATTCTTCCCATATATGGGTGGGAACCTACATAATACTCATAAATACGTGCCCATTGAAAGATGTAACTCAAGTGCTGACAAATAATTGTTGAACCTATTTTAATAAATAGATTCTATTTACATTATTACCACCTTTCTAGTAGTAATAAAACAACAGACAGAAATTATTATTTGCAGATATTATAGGATTGTGAGCAATGGTATAGTATAGAGTATATTTTTAGGTTTTTAAATCTTATTAAGCACATGTTATAAGCTAAAAACTTTTTATATTTCATCCTTCAATTCAAAAATTACTTCAAGAGTTTAAGAAGTAAAGTCACTCAGATTATCAAAATTATAAGCATGCCATGCTAGCTATTCAAATTTCAAAATCTATACTATCATACCTGCATAATTTAATTTTAGGAGATCATTGAAATGATAAGATCAGAAAAAGAGGCAGACTATAAATAACATGCTGTAGCTGTATCTGCCCTAGTAGCATAAAGTAAATATTTTACAAATTTAATATGATCTAATAGTTGAAGTCATGTGGGTAGCCAAAATGATTAATGCACTTTGTTCTTCAGAGTAATGATGGTTGTGCCATGATATTGTTGGCTATTACTTTTGTTGTGATACTATGTACCCCTTGATTATTGGTTTCATAATCAATAAGTCACTTAACTTTTCTGTGGCCCAGTTTCCTCATCTGTTAAATGAGAACAATGATAATTGCTTTGCACCTCTCTTAAGGGTTGCTATGAAGATTAATGATCTTGGTATTTAAAATGTGGGCTCAGGTTTAACTCAGGTGGTGGGATCCATGTTCTGTGCACTCTGAGGCCCTGTGTTTGATCCCCACCACAAAAATGGAAAAAGGATCTGGCAGCCCACTCAAAAAACAAAAACATAAACAAACAAACAAACAAAAATTCCAAAACAATCAGCCATTAAAAACCCTATGAATAGAAGAAAAGCACTGACATAGTGCTGGGCATAGCAGAGCGTTGGGGAGTGTTTTGTTCTGTTGTATATAGAGTTGCTATGAGATGGACCCAACTTGAGGACACCTAACAACAACAATTTAGAATATATTTTGAGTTCTCCTAAAGAGGAAGTGTGTGTGTGTGAGAGAGAGAGCAAGAGAGAGTGAGAAAGAGAACCAATCAATGTTTTTGTTGCTAGGTATTGAATGGTAAAACTTTTGTCCCCAGAGGAATTAATCTACTTGCATGCATTTATAACTTCAGTTATTACTTATACGTTCACATAAATTGGCTTCCAACTAATGGTTCAAATGGAAATGTCATACTTTGAAGAAAATTTTTTACTCATCTATTAAATAACAAATTGTTTAACCATAAATCTACTTAAAACCCTTTGTCGCATGTTTCCATCAATGGAAATTGATTTGTAGTATCAGTTATTTTGCTCATGGATAACTTTAAGGAATTTAGTAAAAGTTATGAAATACTGCCCTAAAGAAAATCTAAATTATGTGGCACTGACTTCGGGCACACATAGCAGATGACAATGAAATCATCAGTGGAGGGTAAAAAAAATGAAATTTACAAATATAGGTGAAGATAATGATTTTAAGGTGTGTCCTGTAGTAATTTGGTTGCTAAAATCATACCAATAACTTTTTGGATTGAGTCAAAGAGGTAGCTTAATAAATTGACAAAGCTTTCAAAGTGTCAGTAGCTAGTTTTAGCTACAAAAGATAAGCTTGTACAACTTATAGATAAAATATTAATGGTAATAATAACTACAACATGGAGGTGAAGGAAAGGGAAAGGAAATAAAAAAAATTGACCAGTTTGCCAGCAGAATTTAGAGGCAATGAGAAGGGCTAAAATTTACATGGCTCTGTGGGAAAAGTATTTATAAGTATTTTCAGTGTCTACAGCCAGGAAAACTTCTTAACTTGGTGGCAACATGGCCTCAGACCTTAATTAAGAATTGAATTAAACATGTTGCTTAAGGTAATACCTTATAGACTTTCTCCACCAAAAACAAAACAAAACAAAACAAAACAAAACCTTCTAGTCCAAAGTTTGTTGCCAGATACTCTCTAGTCAGGTCCAACTCATAGGGACTTTCATAGGGTTTTCAGTGGCTCTTTAGGGAATGGGTTGCCACATTCTTCTCTCATTTTTGTGGTGCTGGAGATCACTGTCAACTGAACTAAACCCCAGCCCTTAGTGCAAGCTAGTAATGCTTATGTCTAAAGAGAAGCATAGAGCATCTTATAAAGAACTGTAGCTCTGGCTTTTAAGTCATATATAGACTCAATTGTATACATTTAAAGGTTGCAAGGGGCTAGGAATGTAGCTCAATGTTAGAGTGCTGACCTAGTTAGATCTCTGGCATTAAAAAAAATATGAAATAAAATAAAGCTCACAAAAGTTCAGCAGTAATTGTGTTGGTGAGAGAACTGTTACACTGGTGTAAAAGAAACTGAGTTTATTCAAAAGCTAGAAATAGTTCTGGGCTCCCAAGTATCTACCTGACTTGTAAGCTAAATAAAGGCTTATATTACAAGTGACTAAGATGTTTCTTTTATTTGTTAAGCAATATTATTGTGACAAATAGTGTTTAACAGAAGTCCAAGACATATGCAAATTAAGTGCTGAAGTCTAGAGATAGAAGAGTTATAGATTCATTCAGTCCCATGGGCAGGGGAAGTAAAGGAGCAAGGAGTATTTTACTCAGACTGGTAGATTTGGGTCTGAAAAGGGTCAAGAAAGTTTTCTAGGAATAAGTGAAGGATAAATAAGGATCTAGGGAATAAAAAGAACATAACTAATTAGATGAAGGTTATGAAAACAAAAGCATAATAGGCAACAGAGAAGGAGATGTAATAGTACAGGATTAAACAAAGGATTAAAATCAAACAATTTTGGCTGGAGTTTAAAGCATGAGGAAAAGTGAATAGAAAATAAGAGGCCAGGATTTGAAGTGCTTTGTGAGCCTGCTAAGGAACTAAGGTCTTATCCTAAAGAAAATGGGAGAAAGTCATTTTAAAGAGTTTTAAGTCACTTTGGTAATATGGAGAATACTAGGGACAAAACCGGGAAAATGAAAAGTTATAGCTGCAAAATCTTGGCAAGAGATGACAAGCAGAGCCGTGAGGGAAATAAAAGGTAGAGTGAATAGACATTGCGGTGTGCTTGGACATGTAGAATACCTACCTAAGATTAATGGGACTCCTGTCAAGGAAGAGAGAATCAATGAATTTACTGAATGAAAACCTAATTTCTTACAACTGAATTTCCATTTCATATGCTGGAGAACTTAAGGTGGGCAGTGATATTAAACAAAATAAGACATTGTATCATTAATTTAAAACAAATTAGTATGAGTATTTTTATATTAAGTAATTTTTAAATTTCTTATCTGTTTATCAGAAATTTGGCATAAATTCCCCACACAATTATTAATTGCACCTTGATGTACCATAATGTTAAAATATATAGTCAAGAAAACAACTTTTAAAAACTGATCCACATATTTTTTATATCTTTTATCTAATTGTTCCTTCCATATGACAACAACAATCAGAACAATGAAGCAATTTAAATTAGATAACTGTGATATGTGATATATATAAATATATATATTTATTATTCAATTGTGGGACAAAGAGAAATAATTTACTTGACCACATTTAAAATCATTCTAAATTTTGAATTTTTTAAATTAGTCATGTAACTTAGTAATGCTTATATACAACACCAGGATTTCACTAAGTGCTTCTCATATGTAAAACTTTCATTTAGTAGTAAGAAGGTATTGTAACAAATGGCCTATTAGTCATATCACTTAGAGCTGAGAGGATCCAGAGTTTTATTTAACAGAAGTCAAAGTCCTGAGTACAACTAGTAAGTGGTAGAGTCAGGAATTAAGATCAAATTTCACTGATTCTGCTTTGTTTTGTTTTACTTCTAAGAGCAATTCTAAAAATAGGCTATACTTCTAGAAAAATTAAACTAATTTACAGTAGAAATTTAAAATACTTACATTCCATTTTACTGTGTGACCGTATTTTATATTTTAATGATACAAAGAGCCTATATCTCTCTTGATACCATCATTCTTAGTTGGATAGAAATTTTAGCACATGTGGCAAAATCATAACTTTCAGGTAGCCCTAACCTAGACAGAGAATTAATTTGTGGAAACTGAAATCCCTGAGTCATGTATTGCATTGATACAAGGTCGTTTCATGTTATTTTGTAAAACATATGATTCATTTCAAAATTATAGGGACTCTCGCATACCATCTACAGACTGTAGCTGAGTTATTGTTGATTCTCTTATCTGCATGTATTTATTCTCTTAACCTTTATACTTCAGGAAGAAAAGAATATGCTTGTTGCTTGGTAATATTTGCAAAGTATTTAGCCCTAAGGTGAGATTTTAATTCTAGTACATAAATTCTCAGATTCTACAGAATAGGTTTGATTTCCCCCTTAATTTTTTAAATAAAATCCTTGGACCCTTATCTACTTTATCATCTAAGTATGATTAATGAGATTTTGGTAATTCCATGCAGTTTTCTGTTGTTTTCTAGAAATAACACTGGAAAATCACCGTTGCTATGGTTTTTCATCATTTTTCCAGTAATAGCTTTACAGTTATCCCTAGAAAGAATCTGTGTGTAAAGTACAATGGATGTGGAAGAAAGGAATGGAGAACTCTTCTTGGAGACAATATATGTCTGAGCTCTATGAAAAAATCAAGCATTGTTTTTGTAAATGAAATGATTCAACGATGCAGAGCAGCTATATTAACTTTGCCTCTGTCTCTGCAATACTGAAGACCGACTCCTTTTGAGGCCATATAGCTTGAGCGACCTCTTCCTACTTGTATTTAAAAAAAAACAACAAACTGTATTATCTGGGCTTGGTGATGCATGCCTGTAATCACAGCAACTCAGGAGGCAGAGGAAGAAGGATCCCAAGTTTGAGACCAGAGGCAGTCTGCGCAATTTAGTGAAACCTTGTCTCAAAACAAAATACACAAAAAGTAAGAAAATGGGCTGAGGGTGCAGCTCAGTGGTACAGCACTTGCAAAGCATGCAAGTTCGAGGCCTCGGATTCAACCCACACACAGTACCCCCAAAAAACAAACAAACAAAAAACTGTGTTATTTAAAATAGTTTTCTGGAAGTAAACTTCCAGAACAATTAGTTAGCAGCAGCAGCTTATTAAATTAATAAAACATGATGGAAATGCCTTTAGAAGTCAAGGCCTTCAGAGTACTTCCTAAACTGCTTGTATGGGTGTTTGTTTATTTAAAAATAAAAGCATGTTATTAAATACAAATAAACAATACACACTAGTCCTTGATTCACTGTAGAGTTTTAAAATGAACATGCACTTATTTGAATTCTAGATTGCTAGACTTTTTAAAAAAACTTTCATACCATGCCTGATTTATCTGTGCAGTTTAATAAGCCAAAACATAAAGCTGAAATTGGAATCTTATCAGGCTACACTAAAATATCTAGAGAAAAATAAACATTTAATATATCTTATAAGTTTTCATTTTTCTTTTTTTACTATTTCAGCAGTAAGAATTCTGTGTATGATAAGGCTAGTAACATAAGGTAATTTTCAACTTATTGATTATCCCTGTATGGTTGTTCTTGTAACTAGTGTACATTCCAGAAGGTTTCAATTATAAAAGAAGTCTGCGCTATTGGAGGCAGAAACTGTTTCATTTTCTGCATGTGCTAGAGGCACCCTTGTGTGCAAAAGAGAAAAACAAGACATGAAAGAGTAAGAAGAAAAGTCAGTAGCAAGAAAAAGTGTGAGTAGGCAAAAACGAAACAGCAAAGAACAATTGAACTTAGTTTTTTTTTTAAAGAACAAACGAAAGAAAATAAGCTTAGAAAAGGAAAATGATACAAGGAGAAAGAAAGAGAAATTTCTCTTGGAATTGTTTTTTTTCTAAGATGAGCTTTGCTTATAGTATGTTAGAGCTTTGAAACAAGATATGTGAGTTTTCTGGAAAATAAGAATCAAACTAAAACCCTGAAATATTTGTTAAATAGAAATAATCACCTCAGATATCAAATCATTGTGTTATGTACTTTGTGCTATTTCACAAACTCAATTTTTAATGTTCCCTTGGATATTGTAATAATTTAAGTATATCACATATTCCTCTTTGAAAAGTTCTTAAACTGAAAAAATTTCATTTAGCAATTTCAACAAATGATTTCTTAGAACATATGTACACACAAACTCAAAAGCCCGTTCATAAGAAAGATAGTTTTTAATAATTCTAAATACTTAATTAGGAAAAAATTGATCCTTTGCACTTAATGTAGTCAAAGACTTCCATATTGAACAAAATGTTTTGTTCATATATGATTATTCAATAAATTTCATTAAATAGTAATGATTTTCCAGTTAAATGTAAAATATGTTTCTAATCATTAACATAGCCATATGAGAATTACGCTTTGAAAATAATTAAATTTTTTAAATGATATGGAGTTAACTAAATCAAACCTGTCATTCTTAGGAAATTTGGTCCTTTGGAACTCTATTTTAAACACCTGATTTAGTTTTATGAGAATTTTTATGAAGAAAATGCATAATTTGGCAACATTGCTGTTTAAAGTCACATAAAACCCAGTTATATGATTGTTGATTTATTCTTCTTCCTCCAACTAAACTATAATTTCCTTGGAAGTGATAATTGTATATTTGTTATATAACACCCAATGAATAGTGTAATTTCTGGCACCCAAGAGGCATTTGATGCATACTTAATAATTTGTTTTATACTTTGAGGCAATTATTTTTTAAAAGGAAAAATAAATCTACCATTTCTATTGTACATTTGAACTGTCAATTGCATTTCATATTCACACTAAGGGAAATACCAATCCTTAAAAATTTGACCAACTTACAAAGCATGTGAAGTCACTTAATAAAACATAAAATGAATTATAAAGTGATATTGACTCCCCAAAGTGAAATCTCCGTATCTGTTCTACTTTGACCCAGTGAGATGAATAAGAGAAAGGAGAAGACAGACATGGTAAAGAGGAAAGCAAGGCACTTGGTCTGGCAGGAAGGAACTTCATACAATCTTCCTTCCATGTTAATGCTCCATAACACTGCCCTTCTAGAAACCACTGAGAACTCAATAAGATACCTGATTTTCAGACTTTGGGCCTTGCAGAATATTAGATGGATAAATCTGATATAATATCTGATCCCTTCTTTAGCTCTTATGCTCTCCCTCTTCTTAACAGGAAAAAATGTATGCAAGGAAACATTCTTGACCATAAGTATTCTGTTCTGGAATAATGAAGTGTTATAGAGACTGAATCTACCACCATTCAAATCTCAATAAATACATTACTTTTTAATTCGAAGATAAAACATGTTACTTTTAGGTTGTTGTTGTTGTTGTTAGGTGCCATCGAGTTGGTATCTGACTCATAGCAACCCTGATGGGGTTTTCAATGGCTGACTGTTTCCGGATTGCCATAGGAGTGGATTGCCAGGCCCTTCTCCCATTTTTGCGGTGCTGGGAATTGAGCTTGGGACCTCAGAGACTGCAGTGCAGTGCTCTACCAACTGAGCTAAATCCCAGTCCCTACTTTTAGATAAGAAGGACCTGGCAATCCACTCCCAAGTCAATCCCGAAACAGCCATTGAAAACCCTATGAGGGACGCTATGAGTTGGATACCGACTCCACGGCACCTAACAACAACAACTTTTAGGTAGGTCTTCCTTAAAACAAGAATAGAGCACTTTTTTTTCCATCAAGAATTTTTATTATTTATCCTTCTTGTACATTTTGTCTTTAACTATGTCCATCAGTACATTTTTCTCATGTACTTATTATACAATACATACACTACAAATCAGCAATGGTAATTAAGACATTTATTTACCTTATTCAGTTACTCTAACTTTTGCACTAAGGTTGCACAAAAGCTAAAGGGAAGGCAGATGGACCACAGGATGGATCACATTAAACTTTGTGAACCATGAGTTTATTGGAGGTCTTATACAGGGGGTGTGGGTAGCTTGAGGAGAGCCTTTACATACAGCTACACCAGGGGGAGGCATTCCCTTCCCCCTCAAAGTTCCCACCAATATGTCTCAGAGCTCCGCCACCTATAAGTCCCTCTCAAGAAGGCTTCCTTACAAGAATAGAGCACTTTGAATGCAAAAGCTCCTTACCATTTCCAAGTATTAATATAATTTTTCTTAATAGGCATAGATTTAGATGTACAACTCTCTACCCCTTGAGTTATATGCTATTAATTATTTGACACAATATTGTTATACTTTTACATTTACAAATAGAAAAAGAGTTATTTGTGCTTTATCATTATAATACATGTTAATTAGAAAGTAGGACTTACCTTGAAAAATGTCATGGTTGCGCCGTCTTCTACTGCTCCATACTCTATCTTGGTTTGTTTAGCTAAATCATCAGCAGAGTCAATAGGGGATTCCATGCGTTCCACTGTCAGAAAGGCGGCTAAATTAGCAGTATACGAAGAAATGATGATAAGTGTGAAAAACCACCAAATGCCTCCCACTATCCTGGTGGAGAGCGCTTTGGGCATGAGCTCAGAACCTAACAGAGATTGGGGAAAAGGTGAAACGAATACAGAGAGTTTGATCAGCAATCAGACACTTTTGGTCACAGTGGACGAATGGAATCACTGTGTAGTAAAAGTTTAAGTCATAAATTGACATATTGCTTTAGTAAGCAAGCAACAACCACTGGGAGAACAGAAGATAATTTCAGATAATAGTCAATCTCTTAGAAAGCTTGTGTTTAATTATAGTGACAGGAGACTGTAGCTCTACCTGAGATGGTGCAATGTACCAATGAAAATATTAACACATAAAAGTCTCTAAATAAACAACATTAGAAAAGAGGGAAAAATCGTCTTCAGTTTATAACCCACATATTCATGAACTGGTTATAGGCTATATTTTCAGAAGAAATGATTTAACATGTGTACAGATCTATTTTCTTAATGTTTTATATAAAGTTTCATTTTTCCTGTGCACATAACTCAAACATTTTGTATCATCATTTAAAAAAGTAATATAGTATAATAATAAAATAATTTCAATTACCCACATTCCTTAAGATGATGTGATATTGTAGGCCAGTTAACTTTAAAATAAAGTATCAAATTATTTCCTTGTGTATAAGCAAATATCTCCCATCACTATGGTTGGCCTCAATGAAATAAATTAGGATAAGAATGAGTGATTAAATTGTCACAAATTTATTTTTATACATATGTAAAATTTCACAGATACATCACAATATATGGCTGGAGTTGCCTGCCCATGACATTAATAAGAGAATAAGATCTGAGAATTCTATTTTACTTTTGATTTTCAATTTCAATTTATTTTAGATTATAAAAAAGAACTGTAACAATTTTAAAATTTGGTCTGTTGTTATTTAAGTTTACTTATAGTTGTACTACATTATTTGCAGTCTTAATATTCAAATGAAGATATACCAGAATGTGTTTTTTTAATTAAAAATATACACTGAATTTGTACCTGTATATGTAAAATATATTATAATTCACTTTTAATAATTTCGAATAATTTGAATGAATCTATAAT
>VMDO01032860.1:0-18554 GCA_007922755.1 Pedetes capensis
TTTTCTTTTTTTTTTTTTTTTTAATTATGTTCCGACCTCTGAATGGGACTTTTTCCTTCTTATAATTTTGATTCAGCTCCCACATATGAGTGAGAACATGTGGTATTTCTCTTTTTGAGCTTGTGTTTGTTCACTTAAAATAATTTTCTCCAATTCCATTCATTTTGCTGCAAATGGCATTATTTCATTTTTTTGATTGCTGAGTAGTATTCCATTGTGTATATATACCATATTTTTTTATCCATTCTTCTGTTGATGGGCACTTGGGTTGATTCCATATCCTTGCTATTGTGAAAGGTGCTGCATTGAACATGGAGATGCAGGTGTCTCTGTGGTATGATGACACATCTCCTTCTGGGTAAATTCCCAATAGTGTTATAGCTGGGTCATATGGTAGATCAATTTTTAGTCTTTTAAGATACCTCCATATTGATTTCCACAGTGGTTGGACCAATTTACAACTCCACCAATTTACAGCAATGTAAGAGGGTTCCCTTTTCTGCGCAACTTCACCAGCATTTGTTATTGTTTATTTTATTGATCTTGCCCATTCTTACTGGTGTAAGGTGAAATCCCAGAGTTGTTTTAATTTGCACTTCCCTAATAACTAGGGATATTGAGCATTTTTTCATGTGTTTCATGGCTTTACAGACCTCTTCATTTGAGAACTGTCTATTCAGTTCCTTTGCCCATTTGTTTATTGGGTTATTTGTTTTCTTGGGTATTTTTTTCTTAAGTTTTTTATAAATTCTGGTAATTAGACCTTTGTCTGATATATAGGATGTGAAAATTTTTCCCCATTCCTTGGGGATTTCCTTGACTGTTAATTGTTTCCTTTGCTGTACAGAAGCTTTTTAATTTCATGTAATCCCATTTATGTATTCTTGTTGCAATTTCTTGAGCAATTGGAGTCCTATTAAGGAAATACTTTCCTATGCCTGCCTGCAGCCATAGCCCTGTGGCATCTGATCCCGTTAGATCTTGGAAGCTAAGCAGGGTCGGGCCTGGTTAGTACCTGGATGGGAGACTGCCTGGGAACACCAGAAGCTGTAGGCTTGGGAGAAGGACCTGGCAACCCCCTCCCAAAAATCAATCTGCCATTGAAAACCCTATGAACAGCAGAGAAGCACTGACAATAGTGTTTCCCCTCTTGTACAGAGGGTTGCTATGAGTCAGATACCGCCTCAATGGCACCTAACAACAACAATTCCTATGCCTATATGTTGGAGTGCCTGCAGCCGTAACCCTGTGGCATCCGATCCTATAAGATCTCAGAAGCTAAGCAGGGTCGGGCCTGGTTAGTACTTGGATGGGAGACCACCAGGGAACACCAGATACTGTAGGCTTGGGAGAAGGACCTGGCAACCCCCTCCCAAAAATCAATCTGCCACTGAAAACCCTATGAACAGCAGAGAAGCACTGACAATAGTGTTTTACCTGTTGTACACAGGGTCGCTATGAGTCAGATACCGACTCGACGGCACCTAACAACAACAACAATATGTTGGAGTGTATTACCTATCTGTCTTCAATTAGTTTTAAAAGTTTCCGGTTTTATGTTGAGGTCTTTTATCCATTTTGAGTTAACACTCGTGCATATTGAGAGATGCGGGTCAGTTTTCATTTTTCTGCAAGCAAATGTCCATGTTTCCTAGCACCATTTATTGAAAAGACTATCCTTTTTCCAATTTACTTGCTTTGTTCCTTTGTCGAAAATTAAGTGGCTATAGGTATGTTGAGGGATTTGTGGATCTTCTATTCTGTCCCACAATGTCTTCAGGCCTATTTTTGTGTCAGTACCAAGCTGTTTTGGCCACAGCACTGGCAGATTCAGTGTCTGGTAAGATCATGCTTCCTGGTTCATAGATAGCTATCTTGCTGGGACCTCACATGGTGGAAAGAGGACTAAAGTGCTCTCTGATCCCTTTTATAAGAGCACTATTTCCATTGATGAGGGTTTTACCCTTTACCTCCCAAAGTGGTCATCTCCTGATTTCATTATTTTGGTGGTTAGGATTTCAACATATGAATTTTAAGAGACATAAATGTTTAGTCCACTACAAGGACTTTTGCTGGGAGGCTTCTGGTATCGATTTCTTCATTCCTAGGAGAGAGCCATTGGGAATGCCAGTCTCTTTCCTGGAAATGTTGTCAAACCTGGAGTTGCCTGGAACTAATGCAGTTGTTTTGCTAAGAGCTGACGATGGAGCCAACAGCAAGGATGGCAGCATGGAGAACAAGAAAGAGTCTTTGTCCCTAACAGCACTTTATCTGTCAACCCTAGAAGCCACACTAATGCAGAATTTCCTCAGGCAAGGAAAATAAACATAGTTACTACTGGAGCCACTGAGAGTAGAGTTTTTGTTATTTGTATTAGAAGGCATCCTTATTGATACAACCAGGGCAGCAGCATGATTTTGTAGACCACTTCCTATATCATTGTTTTCTTGTGTGTGCTTGGGGTGGAACCTAGTGCCTCATATATGCTAAGCAAGTACTCTACCACTGAGGTACTGTATATTCTATCCACACCCTTTCAACGGTTTTAGAGGGCTGCCAAATCAGATGCAGATTAGAACTGCATGCAGATTAGATCTGCAGTGGAGAGCTCTTGACCCAGCTCTCAACCATGAATCCAGTATGAAGGTAATACTAATCCACATCTGATTTTGTAGTGCTCTAAAACTGTTGAAATTAGATTAAAGAATATACAGTATATCTCCAACTAAACCACATTTTTTTTCAGTACAGGGAAGTCAAACCCAGGGCCTTACTAGGCAAGTGGCCTACTACTGAACTGCACCCCAACCCTTTTATTACTTTTTTTATTGTTTTATTTTTGAGACACGGTCTTGCTAAGTTGTGTAGGCTTCTTCTGGCCTCAGACTCACAATCCTTCTGCCTCAGCATCCTAATTTCCTGGGATTATGGGCATGTACCACCCTGCCTAAATTTTTAAAAATTGTTTTATGACTGGATTAGCATAAAGAAAAGCATATTAATATTATATGTTAAAACATCATTTTTTACTTAAATAATAGTTTTTTTCCTGACTTTAAAGGACATTAAAGCATTTTTGTGAGTCCTAAAATTATTGGGGCTCTCATGTGTGCCTAGTGGGTAGGTTAGCCTTGGATACAAATTCCCAAATGTCCATCTCCAGCGCATGCTGTCTTTTACCTTCAAACTCTCATATCCAACTGACTTCTGGATAGTTCCAGTTGGGTGTCTTACCTCAAATTCAGTATGTCTAAAGCTGAACACATAGTTTTCCCCACATCTTTTATTTGTGTAGGGTCCTCTAGCTGAAATGTGTATTACTCAGTTTATTGTACCAGGCAGAAACCTGGGACCTCAATCTCTCCTCAGTTCATATCCAGTCACCAAGTGCTATCAGTTTTCCCTCTTACATGTTCTTAAAAGTGTCCATTTCTTTCCAGTCCTATTCCTGTCTCCATTTCTGTGGCCCTAATTCATTTTACACTTACTTGGATTACTGCTCTGGATCTGATGATCTCCTTGCAATTTACTCTCTTTACAATCTTTGTTGTTTTTTGTTTGTTTTGTTTGTTTTGTTTTTGAGACAGGCTCTCAATAGGCTCACCTCAAACTTGCTGTCTTCCTGCCTCAACCTTCTAGATGCTGGGATTACAGGAGTATAGCACCTTGCTTGGGTATGTCCAGCTGCTTTTTAAATTCTTAAAAAATTGGTATAGGCTTTTTCTGTACCATGGATCAGCCTAAAGTGTGAATTTAAGATCTTTTTGAGTCTTTTCTGAACCTGCATCTTCCCTGGGCAACAGTTCCTAATATTCTCTGTATATATAGTTGTTTTTAAATATTCTCACCTTTAAGGTCTCACACCCAAAAAGAGAAAAATAGACATATGAGGGATGGTGGTGGGGCAACATGCTGGCCCTTTAAATGTCCTGGAGGTCACTTCAGCTGGAAAGGGGGAAGGACTTGCAACAATGGAGAGAGGTGCAATAACAATGGCTGCCTGACTACTATTTGCAGTAGCAATCAGCAATCAGATTCTCAATATTTAGTGGACAGGATCCTCTTGGTCCACCCTAGTTCCTACAAGGTGTGTATAGCTTGCTCCAGGAATATGTGCACATGTGCCTGTCAAGGGGTAGGAGCAGAGGATGCATAGCTGCTCCTGTGCTAAGAATTGAAATTGACCAAAATTTATTTATTTATTTATTTATGTAGAACTAGAGAGTTGAATCCAGGCCCTTGTGCATTCTTTATAAACACTCTGTCACTGAGCTGGATGCCCAGCCCCCTTTTTATTTTTTATCTTGAGATAGTGTCTTGCTAATTTATGCAGGCTGCTCCTGGCCTCGAACTTTTGATCCTCCTGCCTCCACTTCCTGAGTTGCTGGGATTACAGGTGTGTGCCACCACATTCAGCAAAATTGCCCAAAATTTAATTGCAATTTATCATCCAAGCTTTTCTCTGGAAGGTGGAGGCTGCTATGGTTTGGATATAGTTTGAATGTTTCCCTCAAAATTTCATGTAATGGAAGCTTGAGTCTTCAGTGTGGTGGTGTTGGGAAGTGGCAGGACCTTTAAAAGGCAAGGCCTAAACTGGCATGGTGGTACACAACTGTAATCCCAGTGCAGGGAGGCTGAGGTAGGAGGATCATGAGTTCCAGCCCAGAGGCAGCCGGAGTAACTTAGTGAGATCTTGATTTGAAATAAAAAATAAAAACTGGACTGGGGTGCAGCTCAGTGGTAAAGCATTTGCAAAGTATATGTGAGGCCCTGGGTTTAACTCCCAACTACCACAAAAAAATAAAAAAAGGTGAGACCTAGTGGAAGGTAATTTGGTCACTGGGAATGCTGCCCTCAAAAGGGATTAAGGTAGTTCCTGAGAGTTCCTATGAGAGTACAGTTGTTAAAAACAAACAAACAAAAAAGCAAGCCTGGACTTTGGATCTCTCTGGCTTTCTGTCTCACCATGTTATCTCTTCTGCATGTGCTCTGCTATCATGATGTCATCTGCTCTGATGTCCTCACCAAAGGACAAATAGATGGGGCTACCAATCTTGGATTTCCAGTCTCCAAAACTGGAGCTAAATAATGCTCTCTCCTTTATAAAGTATCTCAGGTATCTTTTTTTTTTTCCCTCCTGTACTGTGGGTTGAACCCAGGGCCTCGCGCTTGCATGCTATGCAAGTGCTGGACCACTGAGCTGCACCCCCAGTCCATCTTTTTTTTTTTTTTTTTTTTTTTTTTTTTTTTTTTTTTTTTTACTTTTTGAGACAGGGTCTCACTAAATTATGCAGACTGCCTCTGGTCTCCAACTTGTGATCCTCCTGCCTCAGCCTCCAGAGCCGCTGGGATTACAGGCGTGTGCCACCGCACCTGGCTTCAGGTATCTTTATAGCAACAGAAAATGGATAAATTTTCAACAGACTCCGGACTTCCAAAATAGTTATGGTAGATTTTGTCAGTGCAACCATTGTCTAGGTGGGGAGACAAATTCCAGGTTCTTCCAACTCTGCTGTTTTCCCAGAATCCTCTTTAGGTTTTGGTTTAGGCAGAAAGTAGAGGTTCCAGTCTCACAAAAGCTTGGGAACGAAGGTATCTAAGGAGTTTATAGATCTCCAAATGGAAGTAGAAGAGGATTGATTGGCATAAAGTACCAAGGCAAAGGAGGATGACTAGGTCAGTGGGAGGATATATAGAACTGAGAGAGAATTACAGGGAAAAAGGTAACATGACTCCTTTGGATGGGATTTATTCTAAGGACTCCTTGGTGAAGGAGGTACACATAAGCCAAACCTGGTTTGGAACCTTCTTACGGTGATTGGGTAAGAACAGGGTTTAATGGCTCCTGCAACTTCACAGGGGATACAGCATGCAAAAGGGGTAGTTTAGGAGCCCAAGGCATCTGCACCCACATTCATGTGGAACAGCCACTGGGACCTAGAGCTCAACTTGTGATAAGTCTCTGCCTACCTCTTGAGCTTCATTGCACTTTCTGCTCCAGACACTGTAGCCTTTAGGTCTTCCATCCTGCTATGTTCTTCCCTACCACCAGACATGTATGCTCTTCTGTCTGTCGGGAATGCTCTTAATCATCTTTCAGATTTTGACTAGACTGTCACTTCTTCAAGCGCATTCAAATTTCCTTATCATCACCTCTTATCATACTGTGTACTTACTTTTCCTTCACAGGGCTAGGGCTGTAGCTCAGTTGGTAGAGCCCTTGCCTAGCATGTGTGAGGCCCCGAGTTTGATTCTTAGCACCACAAAAAAAGATAATAATCATAAAAGTTAAGTCACTTTTCCTTCACAGAGCTCATCAGAGTTCTCATTTTACATTTATTTAAATGTTCATTTAATGAAAGCCTCTCTCTTCCTCTTGTCTATAAGTTCCACAAAGATAATACCTGTGTTATACACATAGTCCTCCAGCATTTATTCCACTACTTGCACATGATAGATGTGGCAATTTAAAAATATGTCCACAAATGCTTCGACCTTTCCCTTTACAGAGACAGAAATTTAATTCTTCTCCTCTTGAAGGTAGGCCAGATTTACTTAGAGACTCACCCTTAACAAATAGAATGTAGTAGAAGTGACTGTGTTTTTTCCTTTTTCTTTAACTTTTTCTTTTTCTTTTCTTTCCTTCTCCTTCTCCTTTTCCTTCTTCCCTAGGTCTTGTGCATGCTAGGCAAGTGCTCGACCACTGAGCCCCACCCCAACCCCACTCCATCATGTTTGATTTCTGAAGCCAGGTTATAGGAAGAAAATAGAGTTTCCTCCTGTGCTTTCTTACTCTTAAGAGCTTGTTTAGAGGTTCTAGTAGAGTAGTGCAGCAACTCATACACTGTTGACAAAAGAACAGACCTCTTCTTTTGAGGAATGTCATCCTCTTCAACTGAGTGCACAGTTTTGAGAGGGACACACATGGAGTGGTGGGGAGGAAGGAGACATTCACTTAGTTAGCTAAATTAGTCAAATCAACCCCAGAAATCAATAGGGTGATGTATGTCAACCAGATTGCCTTAACATCCGCTTTCTCTTGGATCACTCATTTAGGGGAGATCCTGGCGTGCTATAAGGTCATGGAAGAAAGCCTACGATAAAAACAAACAAAAACCAAAAAGAAAATCTATGATAAGGACCACATGGGGAAGAACTGAGACTTCCCACCAACAACCAGAGTCAACTTGTTGGCCAAAGGAGGAAGCCACCTAGAAAGATATCCTCCAGTTCCCTTCAAACCTTCAGATAGCCCCAGATCTGGGCTGACATCTGACTATAACCTCAAGAAAAACTCTGAGCCAGGTGAGAGATAATAAATAATTATTGTTTTAAACCTCTAAGTTCTGGAGTAATTTGTTATGTAGCAATAGGTAACAAATAGAATAGGTTTTCAGTGAATACTGAATGAATCAGAAATTCATGAACGATTTGATTCCTTTTGGTTTAGCATCAATCAGTAATTATATCAGTAATGATTCTAATAGGTGCTTGAAATTTTTCTTTTGCATCTTCTTTGCATTTTACTTCATAGACTTTTCATCCATGTGAATTGGACTAAAAAATATAAGTCAGCAAAAAATTTAACCATTGAAAGATTGTATGGCTGAGTAGTTTCAGTATGAGGAAAGATTAATTACATTAGTTCTTCCATTACACATTGCCAAAGATTAGATGGCATATAAAACATAACTCTTTGGGAATTTTTTTTTTTTTCAGTACTGGGGGTTGAACCCAGGGCCTCGTGCCTCCATACTTTGCAAATGCTGGACCACTGAGCTGCGCCCCCAGCCCATTTTTTTTACTTTTTGAGACAGGGTCTCACTAAATTACACAGACTGCCTCTGGTCTCGAACTTGCAATCCTCCCAGCGATCCTCCCACCTCCGCCTCCTGAGCCGCTGGGATTACAGGCATTTGCCACCACGCCCAGCTAAAACATGATTCCTAAGGATCATGAAATCATGGTGAAATTTCAGCAAAGACAAGTTTGTTGTTGTTTACAAATCTTAATGTATATTTTTACCCAGGCTTTTATTTATTTATTATTATTTTTTTGTTGTTGTTTTTTGAGACCAGGTTTTGCTATGTAACCCCAGGTGGCTTGATATTTTCTATGTAGACCGCTTGTAGTGATCCTCCTACATCTGCCTCCTGAGTACTGGGATTATTATAGGTGTGCACCACAATGCCAGACTTTACCCAGTCTTTAAAGGGAAAGCAGATGTGTAGGCATTCTGGTTGTAACATGTTACCCTATTGATTTTCAGGGTGGATTTGACTGCTCTGGCTAGCTAGATTTAGATTTTTTTTTTCATTAAATGTTAGTACCTTATGGGTTTAAAATTGAAATATTACGGGTTATCAACCATTGCAATTGCATTGTCTTTGCCTCCATCAGTTGAATCCCCCGAGTCCTTCCAGCCTCACAGAAGACAAGAAAGAATTTTCATACGGAATATTGGCCCATTAAGAGACAACATCTGTTATTCCCTGTTGTAGCCCAGCACAAAGAATGCTTCGCACACACATACAGCAGGTGTCTAGAAAGTATTTGTTGAAAAAATGAGTGAGTGAATGAATCTCTTCACTCATAATCATTCAGATGGTAATGATATTCCAGTTGCCTAAGTAGGCATGAATGTATAACTAACACTATTTGGCAGAAACAAGGAAAGTCTGAATTATGTAGCATCAATCTTACAAGTATAGTGAACTACCATGTTATTGTTTGTTTGCTTATGTTTACATTTTGTTCACAAAAGTATAAGTTTTGGTTTATAGCTGTGTGGTCAATTAGGGGTGTGACTTACTCTTCGTGCTGGCTCACTAGACATCTGTTCCAGTCTCATTACAGTTGTGTCTTCCTGGAATGCAGAGGCAGAGGAGCTTAAATTTAACTTTCCAGACTCCTTTGCTGATAGGGTTCTGATTGAGATTTGTTGTTGTTGTTGTTGTTGTTGTTGTTGTTAGGTGCCATCGAGTCGGTATCCGACTCATAGCAACCCTGTGTACAACAGGTGAAACACTATTGTCAGTGCTTCTCTGCTGTTCATAGGGTTTTCAATGGCAGACTGATTTTTGGGAGTGGTTTGCCGGGTCCGTCTCCCAAGCCCTACAGCACCTGGGGTTCCTGGAGGCCTCCCATCCAAGTACTAACCAGGCCTGACCCTGCTTAGCTTCCGAAATCTGAGGGGATCGGATGCCACAGGGCTACGGCTGTAGGCAATTGAGATTTAGATCCCTTCAAATAAATGCATTCAAATTGATCCTAAAAATGAAATGAGTTAAGAGGAGAAAGAGTGGAGAGTTTGAGGCATTTATCTCACTGGTCCAGATGGTTGTAGGGCAGTTTGCACTGGGCCTGGAAGTGCAGGCCTCCGTAATTTGGCAGGTAGCTTCCTGATGTGAAAGAGGTGGTATGATTCCAGAGCTACTGGCCACTAGTGGTGATTCTCTGGCTCAGCTGATAATTTCCTATTCTTGGTAGAAGTGGCTTCCTCAAAACTAGTTCTGTGGTATGGCTTGGAGAGTTATTCCTGGAAGATCAGCATACAGTCTGTTTATTCAGCCCATCTAGTGATATTGGAAGCCATTTAATACTTTCGAAAAAATCTTTCTGTCCGAAGGAGTAAGTTATTTTCTCTGCCACTGAATCCTAGCCAAAGCAAGATCTAGGAGTTATTATATAACCAACAAAATGTCTTATTTATTTATTTACTTAATTTTGTCATACTTGACAGTTGAATCTAGGGCCTGGAACATACTTTGCAAGTGCCATATCACTGGGCTGTACCTCCAGACAATTTTTTATTTATTTTTTATTTAAAGACAGGGTATCATTAAGTTTTGCAGGCTGCCTCTTGTCTCAAACTTGGATTCTCCTACCTCAGCCTCCCAAGTTGCTGTAATTAAAGCCGTCCACCACCATGCCAAGCTAAAATATTTTATTATTATTATATAGATCACTAGAATACAGATGTAATTTAATTTTTTTTTTCTTCGGTACTGAGGGTTGAACCCAGGGCCTCGTGCCTGCATGCTCTGCCTGTGCTGGACCACTGAGCTGCGCCCCCAGCCCATTTTTTCACTTTTTGAGAGAGGGTCTGACTAAGTTATGCAGACTGCGTCTGGTCTCAAACTTGTGATCCTCCTGCCTCTGCCTCCGGAGCCACTGGGATTACAGGTGTGTGCCACTGTGCCCGGCTAGATGTAATTTAATATTGATGAAACTTCACATACTTGATTGGTTGTTTTTTTTTTTTTTTTTTTTTTTTTTTTTTTTTTTTTTTTTTTTTTTTTTTGTTTTTTTTTTTTGTGTGTGTGTGTGTGTGTGTGTGTGGTACTGGGGGTTGAACCCAGGGCCTCGCAGTTGCATGCTCTGCAAGTGCTGGACCACTGAGCTGCACCCTCAGCCCATTTTTTTACTTTTTGAGACAGGGTTTTGCTAACTACGCAGACTGCCTCTGGTCTCGAACTTGCGATCCTCCTGTCTCCGCCTCCCAAGCTGCTGGGATTACAGGCGTGCGCCACCGCTCCCGGCTCACATACTTGATTGTTAAAAAGATGGAGTTTCAAACAGATATACATGCTCCTGCAACAATCTATAAATCAGTCCTATTAAATAGATACACTTACATGCTAGTGCTGTTAGGACTAACATTTTCATGGGACAGAATTATACCATATTTAAGCAAAAGAAAAATGAATTTATATAAGGATATGGGTCATTTCATAGGATCCAAGGGCAAAGATGCAGCTGGACCTCAGGAATGGCCTGAATCAAGGATTGCAGTATCAAAGAGAACTCAATTTGTACTGTTGTTTTTCTCAGTGTATGTCTTTCATTCTTTCTTATCACTAAATTTCTCTGTATCTCAATCCATTTAAGAGGACAGACAGACAGACTGAAGTGGGAATCTTCTGCCTAGGCTGAATTCCAGAATCTTGAGGAAAGTCTACGAGTAGCCCAGCCCAGTTCAACCAAGTTGCACACTCAAGAAAATGCTATTTACTTTGTTCTGTATGCAAAGGGAGCCCCTAGAGTTCAGCATTTTATAGAGTGAAATGTGAATGATGCTACTTGGGTGCCACCATCCTGAATCAGTCACTGGAGTTTACAGTCCAGCTCCTATTGTGGGAACCTGGGAGTGATGCTCCTGGAACCATATAGACTGTGGGTAGGGGAAGGTGGATCTGCAGGAAGGAAAATTACCATATGTAAAGAAATTATCAGGCGCTCAGGACACAAGCTTACAAATAGCCTTTATGAGAATGATATACTAATTTAAATGTATTAGATCAGGAGATGGCAAACTATGACTCATAGGCCTAATCTTGTCTGCCCATTTCTGTACATATGGAAGACAACCATGCTCATTTGCTTTTTGTGTTTTGTCTATGGCTGCTTTTGATCTAGAATGGCACAGATGAGCATTTGCAGGAAAGACAGTACAGTTTATAAAGGCTACAAAGTTTACTGTCTGGCTCTTTACTGAAACAGGTTTCTGACCTCCTGCTTTGATAGACTCTGGCTACTCCAAAAGACATCCAGTAGCCAGTAGTTATAATATTACCTGGGTGTTTGTCCAACTTCCACCTGGAACTGCTAATGAGAACTTGCTTTTTAATAAGATCCCCAGGTGATTCAGAGACATTAAGGCTCAAGAAGCACTATATTAAACCCTTCAGCAGGTACAATCAATACTATTGAAACTTTGATTTCACACAACCCCTTTAGCCTGTGGAACATATGCAATACCCCAGGCACATTAGGTTAAGTATGTCACTATCCCTGGATTTGATGTGATTTTTTTTTTTCTGACTATGTCAAGGCAGAGTGTCATAACTTTCTGCCAGAATCCCTACTAAACATGTTTGGACAAAGGGGCACCCAGCTTCAGCCTGTTAGATGCCTACACACTCATTCAACTGAGGGCATACTCTACCCGGCATTGGCCTATAATAATGAACAAATTGGCATAGTTGCAGCTCTCACAATGTTACGGAGTATTCACATATCATCTAATTCTTCCTAAACTCTCTTAGATGGGCACTTTAATCTCCATGAGGAAACAGGCTTAGAGAAGTTAAGTGACTTATTCAGAGCCATGTGGCTGGTGAGTGGCAGAACTAAAATTGAGCTTACGTCTTTCTGATACTACAGTTTATGTTTTCTTCTATGCAGCACTGCTTGACATGATTCTAGGAGATTGTAATCTAAATTAGATCTATAGCCAGAGAACCAATGTTTTGTAGATAAGAAATAGAATATCCTTATCTTCCACTCCCCAGATATAGCCAAGATGATACTGCAAGATTGGGGCAGGCTGAAAACTAGAGGAGCCTAGCTTCTCTCCTAAGATCTGCTCTTCAGAAATGATAAGACTGATACCTTTATGAGAGAGGGAGAGAGAGAGAAAGGGAGAGAGAGAAAGAGAGATGACTCTAGTTCCATTACTACTTCTAGACACCTGAAATGAGAAGTGCACCTGAGGCCCTGGATAGGATGAGAAAACCACTGCCTTGGGGAGAAAAGGGATCAGAATTAGTGCTTTCCTCTTCAAGGGACTCCAGGATAAATTCCATTCTCTAGATCACCTTACTTTTCTAACTCTTCTTCCACCTGTTCTATACATTTCCTCAATGACCCAGCCCTCCTGCCTTGCCTTGCTCTTTAGTCATTCCATTTCACTTTCTTGAATTTTTATTCTTACACCTACAAATATACTACAAATGTGTATACTAGTATATATATATATATATATATATACACCTATTTGGTATATATATATATATATATATATATATGGCTATTTGTAAGCTTGTGTCCTGAGCGCCTGATAATTTCTTTACATATGGTAATATATATATATATACATATATATATGTATATATATATTTATTTAGCTCAGTTGGTGGAGCGCCACTCTGAAGTCTCTGAGGTCCTGAATTTGATTCTCAGCACCACAAAAATGGGAGAAGGATGTGGCAATCCACTCCTGAGGCAATCCTGAAACAATCAGCCATTCAAAACCCTATGAGGGTTGCTAGGAGTCGGATACGACTCAACGGCACCTAACAACATATCTATATATCTATATCTATTTGTCTAAATATATATATTTTTTCCTGCAGCTGGAGAAGAGAGGTAAGGTAGGTAGAGGGAGGTATGAAGTACAATAGAGGGGCCAGGACACAAGTGAATGGATGGAGAGAGATGCTGAGCTGGACCCAGTTAATGAGGGAAGAGGGACAAGGCTGAAGAAATGTCTGGTTAGGCGAAGGAGGAAAGAAAGGTAGGAATGACAGGCAGAGTAAAATGCTCTCTAATGGAGTAGCATGGTGTTAAAAATCCAGAAGGGAAGAGCTAAAAACAACAGCAACATCATCATCCCCATCCCCATCTCAATAACAGCAACTTTATGAGCCTTATGTATCATTATCTGAATTTTACAGTTAAAGGGACTAAGAAATAGAGAGGTTGGGTAAATATTCCAGGTCTGTATAAGGCAAAGGCAGATTGGCTTCAAAATCCATGCTCTTACTTACTACTCCATGGTGTCTCATAAAGGCATCTCACTAAAACAACAGGATATTTCTCTTTAAATATCTCGGAGTCCTGGACTAGTCTGTTTGTGTTCACTTCAAGCAATGTGTTTTCATTTTATTAATATGCAGAAATTACAATCAGCCTTCCATATCTATGGGTTCTGCATCTGCAGATCCAACCAACTATACATTGGAAGAAAAAAATTGCATCTATACTGAAAAAGTGTCTACAGCCCTACCACCCTGGCATCTGATCTGGTTAGCTCTTGGAAGCTAAACGGGATTAGGTCTGGTGGGTACTTGGATAGGAGAGTGCCTGGAAAAACTGGGTGCTATAGGCTTAGGAGAAGGACCTGGCAGCCCACTCCCAAAACAATCAGCCATTGAAAACCAATGAATAGCAGAGAAGCACTGACAATAGTGCCAGGCATGGCAGTGTTGGGGAGTGTTTCATTCTGTTTTTCATAGGGTCACTATGAGTTGGACCTGACTCAAGGGCACCTAACAACAATACTGAAAATATACTCTTTTCCTTGTCATTGTTTCCTGGAAAATATAGCATGATGACTATTTACATAGCATTTACATTGTATTAGGTATTATAAGTAATCTAGAGATGATTTGTGTGTAAGGAAGAATGTGCATAGGTTATATGCAAATACTGCAAACACCATTTTCTAATAAGGAACTTGGGCATCTGTAAATTGGTATACAAGTGGGAAAGGGGCGTCCTGGAACCAACGCCTGCAGATACCAAGAGATAACTGTAATAAACAATTACCTCAGTTCATCTACACATCCTAAATTAGAGCATCCCAACATAATTAAATATTTTTAATTGAAAACTATCTGAATTAGTAACTAACTCTGACAAATTGTTGGATCCCCTCACCCCAGCTTATTTCTGGGTTGAACTAGGGAAGAATTTATTCTGACTTTGTTATAACCTTTAGGTCTTTATTTTAGCAGCTGTAAATAATTCTCAACCTGAAGGTCATACAGGATTTCCTGGGAGTTGGTGAGGATTAATCAATTAAAATGTAAGAAGGATTTTCAACAATTTAGCTCAGTCATCAGACATTCAATGAGCAATCTGAGTGTTGAGAGCAAGGAAGACAAAGAATATCAGGGCATCAACTTTGAGCTGTTAAAAGTGGGCCAGTCAGACCTGCAACTAGAAAGGCTTCAGGATAGTATGACAAAGGGTGACAATAAGCTGGAGCAAAGGAAGTGGAAAGGAGGGAGTACAAACTGAGCTTGGGACTTGAGAGAGGGCTTTGCTGAAGCTACACAGGAGGTCTTCTGTCTCAGGGTTTCCCTAAACAACTCTGAGACAAGCATGTGTAGTTTGTTTGAGGGTTGAGCCCAAGAAATACCGTGAAGGAGTAGGAAAGTAAGACAGAAAAAGAATTAAAGTAATTAATGAGAGGACTATGGCTGGGGCAATGGGGGCTCAGTCCTGCTGGGTACCCTCTGAAGAAAGGTATAGAATATACTCAGGATTGTCCCAGCAAGGGTGAGGAAACTGAGGTATTTTCCTCCAACTTCCAATCCACAGTGGTTGATTATTGCTCCTGACAGTGCTAATTTCCTGGTACCTCAACCTGCCTGGCGCAAGCTGAGCCCTCCTGCAAGCCAGATAAAGCTTTCAGGGTGAGAGATTCAGATGTTTGAGGCAGAAATCATCTACTGTTCTTAGAAACGTCACACAGGCCAAGGGCATATGAGTAGGGCACCAATACCTACTATTATACCTTCAGTAAACATTTCAATGAATGAAAAGCTCTGAATCAAAAGATGGAGAAGGTAGCTTTCGAGCTGAGTCAGGGAACAGAAGCTGAGAGTGGTGGGGCTAGAGTGGTAAGGGTAGGCCAGGCTAGAAAGACATGTTTTTAGGGTTAGATAAACCTTTTAAATTTATCATTTCCTGAGTGACCTTGAAGGTGACACGTAAGTTCAGTTTTCTCATTTATGAAATGAGCAGAATAATACTGACTTCATAAGCCTATTGTTAGGATTAATTAAAATAGGGCTAGGAGTATAGTTCAGGGGTAGAACACTTGCCTTGCATGTATGAGGCCCTGGATTCAATCCCCAGCACTGAGACAACAACAATAAAACCCAAAAAACTAAATGAAGCAATAGCTGACAACTATAAAGTTCTTTGCAAACAGTAGGTGTTCTCTATATAGTGGCCTAGATTACAGCAGGCTGTCACAAAATGGCCACTATAGTTGTATATGTGTACATACATGTACTTAACATATATACAAATGTAGTATATAACGGTAGATGACTTCTAGGTATGTGTGAGGGTGTTTCTGGAAGAGATTGGCATTTTAATTGATAGATGGAATAAAAAGGATTTGTCTTCACCCATGAGGAGTGGGCAGCTTCCAATCTGTTGATGGTCTAAATAGATAAAAAACGCAGAGTAAGAGTGAACTTGCTTTCTCTTTGAGCTGAGACATTCATCTTTTATTGCCCTTGGGCATCAATGCCCCTGCTGCTTGGGCTTTTGCTCTCAGACTAAGATATATCAGCTTTCTCCAGTGTTCTCTGGCTTGCAGACAGCAGATCATGAGACTTCTCAGCCTCCATAATCATGTGAGCCAATTCCCATAATACTACCTACATACATATATACATAGATAAAGAAATTATGTTTCTCTGTAGAACTCTAATACAGTGATGTTTTGCATATATTCAAACATTATGCAGTGAAATCATTCTTCTGCAGTTGCTTTCTTCATTCAACATTCTTTTTTTTTTTTTTTTTTTTTGCGGTACTGGGGGTTAAACCCAGGGCCTCGTGCTTACATGCTCTGCAAGTGCTGGACCACTGAGATGCACCCCCAGCCCATTTTTTTACTTTTTGAGACAGGATCTCATTAAGTTACACAGACTGCCTTTGGTCTTGAACTTGTGATCCTCCCGCCTCTACCTCCTGAGCCGCTGGGATTATAGGCATGCGCCACTGCGCCCAGCTTCTTCATTCAACATTCTAGATTCAAGATTTATCATATTGATACATGAGTACATTCCTTTACTTTAGCCATTTAACCTGCTGTGTAGCACTCCAGATGTAACCAATACTTTGAATAAGCACAACATCTGGGACGTCATTTTCAAGCAATCTTATTTTTTTTCATTGATCTCATATTTATTCTGCACACCCAGTTCTTCTTGTGCTCCTACATAAAATTTAGGGTAAGTCCCATAATTTTTCTGATCACTCTTAATAGTCTCTTTAAGTTACAAAATACAGTGTGGGCAGGCATTTGAATCTGACTCTCTCAGCCATAGGGAGTACTTTTATCAGTTCTTTAGAGACTCACTTGCCCCACTGCCTTATAATAAAGACTCCTCTCTCATATTTTTCTTTAGCTCCTAGGCACTTAGGGGGGTAAGGTCCCTTTGTTCCTCCAGGGCTGCCTTAGACAGAGTCTACCACAATCTCACAGCACATCTCTCTCATGCATGTGGCTCACTCCTGCATCCTTTGTCCTGTCTAATTCTTGAGAGTACCAGCCAGTTGTAATATGACCTCTGCTCCTCTCTTTTTTTTGCCATCTCCAACTCCTAAGACTTTAGGTACCTTCACTATGGTAAGAAGTAAAGAATTATAGGCTGGTTTTCGGAAATCCTGTTTGCAAGTCTTGCATGGTGATCATTCATCTCAGGAATAAGACTAAAATAGTTCAATTTTAGCATCTATGATATATTAGACAGATATTCCATAATTTATCTAGTCTCCTGTTAATGGACATTTAGATTAGTTTCCAGTTTTCTACTATCACAAATAATGCTTCAAGGAATGGTCTTCTTTTATTCATATTTCCTTGTAATTTTATTTTACATATATATCTAAAAGTATAATAACTTAAACAGAAGGAATGTACATTTTCATCTTTACTGCATATTATAAAATTGTTCTCCTAAGTGGTTTTATGAGTCTTGACTCTGCAGCAATTTATAAGAGTTCCAGTTTTTCCACATCTTTTCCAAAACTTGATTTTGTGAGACTTTTAAATTTTAGCCAATTTGATGGTATAGGTTAGCATATTTTGCTGCCATCTTAATTTGCATTGTAATTTAACATTTTATTTGTTTATTTATTTATTTATTTTTGAGATAGAATCTTATTCTATAGCCCCAGCTGTCCTCAAACTTGCAATCTTCCTGCCTTAGCTTCCTAAGTGATGGGATTACAGATGTGCAACACCATGCCAGGCTCTGTAATTTTAATACTTATTAATCTTTTAAAATTCATGCAGAATTTTTTAGAAATCTTATCCTTTCCCAAGGACAATAAATAGTCACCTATTTCTTCTTTCTTCCTTCCTTCCTTTCTTTTTTTTTTTTTTTTCTGGTACTGAGGGGCTGAACCCGAAGCCTTGTGCATACTTTACAAGTGCTCTACCACTGGGTTGCACCTCCAGCCCATTTTTTATTTTTTATTTTCAGACAGGGTCTTGTTAGGTTATGCAGGCTGCCTCTGGCCTCAAACTTGAATCCTTCTGCCTCCACCTCCTGAGTCACTAGGATTACAAGCAAGTGCCATAGTGCCCAGTTTTTAAGGCATCTTGTAAAATACCAAGTTTCTATTTAGGTGTAGTCCGTTTCTTGTTTGTTTGTTTGTTTCCTTCCCTTTATTGATAAGTGTTGGTAGGGTATAGAGTAATACAGGATTTGCTTTTTCCTTTATGTAACTATTACATCACTTTGGGTTATACTTTCATCAACTTACACAGTTTATGGAAACTTTTGACAAATATGATGTAGTAAAACTCATGCATTTATGGGTGATAGTCCACTATTTTTCCCGTGTACTCATGAAGTTGCAGCATTTACATTGAGAATGTCCTCTCCCCTTTATCTCCTTACATTGTTTCTTCTCCCCTTACCACCTTCCACAACTTTCAACTTTCACTTCCCTTTGCTAGACCTCTCCCTCCTTCTTTCTCCTTTGCTTATATTTTCCTTTTTTTTTTTTTTTGTGTG